>CBVK0100589842.1:0-15221 GCA_900067695.1 Picea abies | reverse complement strand
AGGAAGGATAAATTCTTTTGATGGTGCTTTCTAAGGTATGTTATTTACAGGTCATCTCACCATTTTCGCTATACCTTTTTTTATATAATGATTCATATCCTGAAATTGCTATGAAAATGAGAAATAATATCCAAGTATCTTTGGTTAAAAATTTAGCTTGTGGGTCGTTGTATTTTGGGAGTTACATGCCATGGAAAATAGGGTTTGTGGCTAGTCCTGAAACTAGTCAAAATCAGGTGTTTTGGGTAAAAACATCATAACTTCTTCATAACAGATCCAAATTCAATGAGACCAATTGTGTTGGTTATATTACAGTATTTAGTATGCTTTGTAACAGTTTTAGGTTGATTCAACAAACATTCCATGTGGGGCACACTCTACAAGGTCTCTCTCTAGAATAAGCCAGAATTCAGCAAGGTATGCCATTTTTGCTATAAATCCTTTTCTGAGAGGTTACAAGTAGTGAAACTTGGAGGAATTGCATAAAACACATTGAAGAACATTGTATATCAGTTTCAAATCTTTATTCATTATAGGTACAAAGTTATGATTATTTCAAGTTAGGGTTGTTGACTAATCCAAAACTAGTCATGGTTGAGACAAGCAGTTGATGAGTTGGCATATACATGAGGTGTATAGTTGAAGATGTTGGTACATATTGATGAGTAATTGTTGATGAGTAGTTGACACATGATTGGTATATAGTTGGTACATGGTTGGATGCACTTGTTTATGGTACAGGTTGATTACAGGTTGTTTGGCACAGGTTGGTGCATGGTTGATGCTCTTGTTTATGGTACAGATTGATATCTATTGAGGATTGTTGCCTCATCTTAGTTGGTGCTGAGAATGTAAGATGAGTCTTGCATATAAAGCTGGTGCTCTTGTAGAGTTGTACTCTATTCAGTTGTTGCTGGAAAACCCCCGGATTGAAGTCCATAATAAAAAGAAAAAATATACATACATCTTGTGTTCCTTGTGTTCCTTGTGGAGATGATTTGTTGATGATATATTGCTGATATATGTTGCTGATATGTATTCACATCTAATTGATTATTAATAAAAATAATGAGTAATGAGTAAATGTCGAATGCTAACTAATGAGTTTTGTGTAAGAGGGAAGTTTTGGGAAAAAGATCCCCACACTCATTCACCCCCCCCTCTAAGTGTGGTAGGTGTGTCCAACAGTGCAAAGATGTAAGTGTTGCCACCCAAGAAACAACACTTACAAAACTTGTGGCTGTTATATAAGAACCATCCATGGGAATAGTTTCAAAAAGGCAATTGTTTCCATACAAGAACCAACACTTGTAGAACTTGTGGTTACAACACAAGAACCAACCACAAGAAGCTCAATTGACACTCCTATTTCAGAGTATGAAGACCTAATCACACAGTTCATGAGAATCAGATGCAAGGTTTCATGAGGAAACACAACATGTTTAGTTGGGGGGAGATGTTGGGTCACCAAAATGTCATCTTTCACACCCTTTTTCCTTGACTTTTAACCATTTTCCATTTTCCCGTAACCATGCATTAAGACCATTTTAATGTTTGTATAAGGGATTATAATTATTATTTTCCAATGTATATATTTTGGTATTTTAAGTGAGTTTATGATTAACTATTAGAAAAATAACATGTTCTCACTTAACCTTGAAAGTTGGGTTAGTTTGGTGAAGATTACAAGTCCAATTGGAGTTTGCAACAATGCTTACTTTTACTACATAGCTTCAAATCAGAATTTCTTCTACAACCATTGAATATTTTTCATGGATTTGGATCATCATCAACTATCTTGGATGTGGAAAGAATCTTGGACTATATACAAGATTAGTGTGATTTGTTTTGAATTATTAGAAAAAGTCTTGTAATTGTTTACTTGTTGGTTTTTAGTTTTTACTTATTAGTAAATGGTTGTAACCACAAGAGAGAAAAGTGGATCTTAATTTATTAGTTTCTTATCCTATTTTCAAAGAAAAGTCATGTATAAATAGGAGTGCCTTCTCTAATCCAAGGGGAGGACTCTTGGAGGAAATGTCCAATTCATTATGGAGTGAATAAAACATTTCTATATTTTCTCTTATATGGATTGTAAGTATGCAATTTTATTTTGTTTTATGACTTGATTAAATTCTATGATTCCGTAGTTTAATTTCCTGCCATGAATTCTTAGGAGAAATAGCTTGCTCCATGAGAGAATTGTGGTTCTTTATTTTATTTGTGTAATTTTATCTTGTAGTTAGATTTCTTCATTAAATACAAGCATGGTGTGTTTATTTTCCTTAAGATTGATGTGATGGTTTAAATTTCTTGATTTTACTTTGAATATTTGATTGTTTAATTTGCTTATGCATTTTATTTATCTTCTTGCTTTTAAATTTTGTCCAAGTGTGTTAACGGTCATGTGTGGTTTGTTTCCAAAAATTTTAGGGAGTTGTTAACCCTAAGATCTTGAAAGAGTTGTGAATCCATAAGACTCAAATCTACGACTATGATATTTATGGATTAGGTTTTATATTGTAAGATTTATTTGATTTGGTTTATTCTTGGAAAAACTACGAGAGTTGTTAAGTCTTGACTCCTGGAAATGATTTATCGAGCGAATTTCATTTTGAATTTAGTAGGATTAGTTTAGTTTCCTATTCATGCACATATAGTTCCAGTGTCTCAGAAGCTTACGAGCTCCCAGATTGATAATTTAATGAGAAACAATTAAGCAATTGAATTTCTCGACACCCCCAACCTTTTCTTTCTTTTCTTCCCAAGATGAGTTGGATGCTGAGCATTGTCAATGGCCCAACTTCCTCTCCGTTTCCATCCAATCACCTCCTCTTTAGTTTGTCCATCATTTTCCACAAAGTTCACCCAATTCACGTGGAATATGCCATGTCATAACCAACAACCACGTAGCTGGATTTACGCTCCCCTGGGTTGTAAAGCTTCATGGTGTTGCAACAACTAAAATTGTGCATAGTGTTGCATCAACTGAATTTCAGCATCATGTTGCAACAATTGGAAATGTGGCATCTTGTTGCAACAACTCAAATTTAGCAGCATGTTGCAACAATTGAAATCTCAATATTTGATGTGTTGTGGAAACTGGAGTTGCAACATTCGATGTGTTGCAACAACTAGAGTTACAACATTTATTCACCCCACATTTGCCAACTTGAAATTGAAATGTTTTTGGTTGATGAAGATTACTTGAGGCCAAAGATGATCCTGCATCAGATATCCTCGGTAAGAAAAAATGAGCTCCAACTCATCTGGTGGTAACGATAGATTATATAGAGGATGGATATCCTCGTAGGCATGTCATCTCCTTTTCTTAGAAACCCACGATGTATCTTCATAACTCCTATTTTTCCACTTAACTAGGTCCTCATAATATTCCTTTTTCCTGGTCCTCTTGCTAATCTTGTTCGCTAATATTTTCTCTAATTCTCCAGCTATTTTAATAAGTATCTGTTTCTTCCATTCAATCAAGTTAACTTGTTCATCGTTCTCTTCTCCCTCATGAAACTCATAAAATTTGACCACATTGAATATTATAGAAATGCCAAGATCTTTCGTCAACTCTAACTTATATGCATTATCATAAATTATTCTCAAAATTCGACATGATACAATCTTATTGTACTTTAGTTTACTATATGTATCTCCGAGAAATATCTATTTCCTAAAATGTGTCATTGCTAGCTCTCCTTCTTCAAAAATATTTTTTCTTCTTCATAAATTTTCTTTCCATTTATATCTAATATTTCTCTTTTGTAGGTTCCTCTTGTCCTGCTCACGCATTTCCTATATGCTCTTGGAAAACTCACATGCATTAACACTCCTTTTGTCTTCTAAATTTGACAATTTAACCAAATAAATGACTCCTTTTGGTGAACTACTGTAAACAATCTGAAATGGACTCTTTCCTACATATTTTTTAACTAAATTGTTATAAGAAAATTTATCCTGTGCTGAGATCAAATCCCATTGTCCTGACTTCTTCCCACTCAAACTAATTAATAGATTTCGAAGAATTTGGTTCATGACCTTGGTCTGTCCATCCATTTGAGGATGATATATAGAGCTATACAACAATTTGGAATCCATATTTTTCCAAAGTATCCTCCAAAAATGCCTTAGAAATATCGTATCCCTGTCAGAAGTGATACTTCTTGGCAGTGCATATAATCTCACAATCTCTTTGAAAAATAAAAGAACCACTTTAGTAGCATCACTGGTTTTTTCCATGCTATGAAATGTGCCATCTTTGAAAATTTTTCCACTACAACCATCACAAAATCATGACTGCTCTGCGTCCTAGGCAGTCCCAAAAAAAAGTCCATACTTATATCTTCCCATGTGTAACACACCCAACCCCTTAAGTACCTTTTTAAGGGATGGGGCATCAAAATTCACTTTACTTAATCATCTCAAATCCTCTTCCCAAGGTTTCCATCACCATTTTCTCGTCAAGATCTTTCCAACAACTATTACCATGCTCAAATCCGAGCTCTAGATCGAACATTATGCCCTTAAGAAGATCTTCAGTCGTCATTGGTCAAAGTACACGTGGCGTCCACACAGGTCTGTCTCATTCATACCATACTAAGTTCCTCGAATTCTCGAAGTTTCCAACACTTCCACATCTATTGGTGGAAATACATCCACCATTAAATCCAACGGTGGAACAACGTCCTTGTTTAACACATAGGCTTACGGGGATTCGATATTTTGTGCTTCGGAATTGAATGCCTCTTTATCTTTCTATGTGCATATCCTATGGAGTCCCAAACTCCCAGAATACTACCACGTAGCTACGACCTTCGACCCACTTATCTAATTTAATCACACCACTCCAAACTTCCGGAGTCCTGAATTCCCGGACTCCCGAAGGGTCCACACTTACATGTGGCAACGGATTAAACAAAGGGGTAGGGACAGGAGGGTCTGGTCCTTCGACCGAGTTAATCCCCAATGTTCTAGCACCCCAATTTTCCCAAAGTCCCAAAGTCCCAGTGGTTCTGGGTACTCCACTAGCTGTTAGGCCATGCGAGCATGTGCTAGGGGGATGACATGTGGAAAGGGCATAGATGACACATGGCCCCAGTAACGGGTGACACGTGTCACATTCTAATGGGCTCATAATGTCTATGAAAGGGATGAATCAAGACGACATGTGGCACGTCGAATGTGGGGCCATGTCACCCTGGGTGACATCAACATGTGATGTCACTACGGACTAATAGCCTTCCAACACCCCTTGTATCCTGTTATCATCATAACATTTTTTGGATCAGGATCCAAGTCTTGGAGATTTAGAAAAAACACACATCGCTATGTAAGTGTGATAGTTTGTGGGATAAAGTCTCTTATGGAAAAATGCAGACAAATATAGCGGAGGTGCGAGAGGTAAGACTCAACGGACCATCGATCTTGAAGCAACCCGGATTAATGGCTAAGGCACATATCAGAGAATGAAACAATGCAGAAGATAATTATTCAAAGGCGGGCCGGGGAAAACTTCTATGTTTTAAATCATGGACACGTGGCGGCCTCAGAGGCACATTAGGGCGAAAAGCGGTCTACCTAAAACCATTTTCTCCAACCTCCGATGTTGAAAGTTGTTGGGTCAAGGTGGACCGTAGATCTTAGAGCAAGCCAGATCAATAGCTGAAACTCATATCGATGATTTAAGTAGTGCAAAGATTAATTAGTCAAGGGTGGGCCGGGGAAAATTGTTGTGGTTTAAATTGTGGACACGTGGCACCCTTAGAGACACATCAAGGTGAAAAGCGGTCTACCTAAAATTTTTTTCTCCAACCCCCGATGTCGATAGGAAATAATAAAAGGAGGACCCCCAACATTATTTTATGATATTTTGAAGCATTCAAACATTCAAAAATTGGCGCAAAGCATCCATTTGAAAATCAAGCTCAGAATTGAATCAGATTTGTGATTCCTTCACTGCTTAACATGCATTTTTCACCATGGCCGCTAATCCTGTTGTTTTATCTATGAATGAACAAGACATCTCCTCCAGAGAAGAAGCCCTAATTGATAGAGACTCCAATGTTTTTGACACAGAGATAATAGTTTCACTCATTTCTGTATCCAGATTGAATTTGTTATACAATGTTGGAACGCGCATACCTTTCCTTGAAGCGGCTCAATCCTCCATCACCCCTTACATCATAGAAGTAGTCTTTCCTTTCCCTGAATTTGTAAGCTGGTGTGTAGAGCGATATTATTAGGAAGAAAGAGTCATTTTTAATAAATTAGGGTCAGATATTTTATGTGAAATAGATAGTCCATTGCTCTGGCACACCCTCATTATACCAGAGTCCTCCCCCACATTGTCAGAGCCCTTCAAGGAATAGAAAATGATCACAATTTATAGAGAGTGCCCACCATAAGTAAAAACCCTTTTTATGCAGACCATTTTCAAGCCTGAACACCATTCAAAGAGTCTGTCATTGCCTGCTAGTGTAATCATCATGGTCATCGAATTCCAGTGGGCTTGTTCTCTGCTAAGTCAAATTTTAGGGTTGGACAATGACAAGTTTGTGGTAGAAGTCATGTTAGGTTTCCTGTTAATTTTCTTTATGTCAGAGTCTGGTCAGTCGATCTGTGTCATTTTTGACAAATTTATTACTGACAATATGCATCAACAACTGGTAAACTTCAATTCATTGAGACGCTTCATATACTACACACACTTGCTGAGAATGTTTCTAGAATCTAACAAAACTGAATTTCATGAGACCGCACTTATTTTTACTGAGTGTGAAAGGATCACCATGCTTATTTTAATCAACAAGATTATTTCTAGGGTGTACAATCTTATTTTCGGTTCTGATCTTCCAAGGGTTTTGGAGGAAATGAAAATCTCTTTACAGCCAAATCCAGAGAGCAAGATAGGAGATTCGATGTTGTTCATACAATCTACTATGATCTGGGTATATGGCTATAAGGAAGGACCTTATCTTTTACCAGCCTTTTTGACTCCCAGAATCTTTGCTTTAGATTTCATAAGACAAAGGATCGTCTCAGAGACATAACATTTTTTGAAAGCGCACAAGGATTCTAACTTAAAGTTTCCTTTCATAGTTGGAACTTTTGTGGTAAAGAACAAGTCCTGTTTTCCTCAGATCCAATCCAAACTCAATGAATTCGGGTTCACACAGTTGCAGGGGTGGAAATATGATCCACATAAGATCATATCAAAGAGGAGATTGGCAAGAAAACAAGGCCCCTATGAACATGAGCATGTTGAAGGATTCGATAAGCTAGGTAATTTAGAAACCTATGTAGATATGGAGGTAACTTTTTAGCATGATCAGACAAAACAAATAGAACCATATCCTTAGTAGAGCCCAACATAGAAACCTTCCTTTAGGTTGGCTGTCAAAGCTGCTAAAATGAGTGTCTATAATAAGAGGAGCAGTTTGGAGGCCCTGGGTGTCAATAGCCATCAAGATACTCTCAAGAAAATGAGAATCACATCATCCCAAATAGTCGACTTGGAAAAAGAAGAGACCAAAGAGAAAAGATGCATGGAGATGGTGGAAGGTGCAACCGAAAATGAAGAAGATGTTACACGAAGCATGCCACAAAGTGAAAACAACACAAAGTTTTTTAGTAGAAGGAAACACACATTTAGCCAGACACTTGGGGTAGAATATCAGTCCAAGGAAGATTTAATGAACCAATATGATATGAAGGAAAGTATGGCCAAAAGTGAAATAAGAGACCTTTTACCTGAAGTAGAGAGGACTTCCCGACATAAGGCTTCTTTACTCTAAGTCAGGGATGTGGAAAGAAAGATGTTTGACATAACAGTGGTTGATGATGATAAGGTGTCTGAGATCAAAATGCACTATAAAAATATTGGTGTCCCTGACAAAGTAAAGTTCATAGTTGAAGGCCCAGAATTCATCTTATGATGCTCTTAGCTTAAGCAATTTAAGTTGTGTGATTGTCTTCTTAACTAATTCAAAATTCATTTCTGTAATGATTTGATGTAGTTATTTGTTTTCTTTATCTTCCTACACTCTATTTAAATTTAAGAATAACTTAGATTCATCACCTCATTTATCCTTTATCCTCTAGAGAGTTCTATTAGCTGATGCATTTTTTTCGTTCACTTTCAGAAATTTGACTCCATAGCCCTGAGTGTTCCTCCCCTTCCTTTCCAGCGACTTTATTAAAAGCCGCCAAAACAAACCAAATCTAGCCACTGATTTCCAAATAAATATCAAGTGACACAAGAGAGACCTCTTTGAGTTGAGAAGGCTAGTGACTCAGCTCTAAATTTGGTTTAAACATTTACCTCTATTGTTTGTTTATCCAGCTGGACAAAATTTACAGAGTGCTAACATTCTGGCGCCGTTGTCGGGGACGAAATTGAAAATTTTTCCCTGGGAAAACAACTTAAAGATTTAGTTTGATCCCTGAGGATGACAGTGGATCAAACACCTTATTGGTTGAGATTATTTTTACCCTAGCGACTCCATTAATTAGAGACCAGTTGCACTACATCATGTGAGATAGAAATCCTGGCTCCTAAGAGAATTCACACCAAGAGCAACCAAGACCTTGAACCTATAATCCCTGTGTTTGACCCTGAAAATATCGTACATAAAATAAAAGAAAAGCTAGTAACCCCCATGTTGCGTCCAGACTGTTATTTGTCTTTACTCAAGGATGGATTGACTAGTATCGAAGACCTTGAGTTTGACCTGAAATTTGAACAATCCCTGTTCAAAACTAAATCTGAATCTCGTTTAGACGAGACCATCTTTGACGAAAAGAGATTCCAAGATTTGATTCTAGCCATGTCTTTCGGGCCTGTAGTGACCCCTATTCGAAACCAACATCCTCTTTGAACCCTCACAGCAGCCATGGAAGCCATATTTTCTCCCCTCATACTGCCTGCTCAATTGAATGATTTACCTCAAGACTACAACCTAAGGATCAAATTATATGAAATTGAAGGTAATATATTAGCTCAGAAGCATCTAGGCTGGTTCGATGATTTCATAGACTTGGAAGAAGTGGATTTTGGATATGTAAAAATGTGGTTGTTTACACAAAGTCTTGCGGGAGATGTGAGGAAGTGGTTCAGAGCCCTTGCACCAGGTAGTATCACAGATTTTGAAGCCTTTGAAACAAGCTTCCTTGCAAAATGGGGGGATAAGAAAATTCCCCTTCAGTTGTTGACCCAATACAACAATATGAAGAGATCATTTGATGAAACAGTGCAGGAGTTTTTAGCTAGATTCATGAAAGTATATAATGCTATTCCTGATGAATTAAACCCCCCCCTAAGGTTTCTTAGCTCAAATATGTTGATTCTTTTGAAAGTGACTTCACTTTATTATTAAGAGAAAGAAGATCTGCCACATTGGATTATATGACAACCGATGCCATAGAGGTAGAAGTGAAACTAATGGCTTCAGGGAGGATGAAAACTAACTCTAGAAGGGACCCAAACAAAACCCAAGATAAAGCATGGCCTTCAACATCACAAACATCAGAGGAAATATTTGAAGTAATGATGAGAAACATGGAGCGGATGATGGAGAGATTGGCCCTGGGTAACAGACCTAACCCTAGAGAACAGGCTGATGGTCCACCTAGAATTCTGAGAAGACCATCCATTCCACAGATTAGACAAAGAGAGAAGAGAAACCAGGGGAATCAGATAGCTCAAGCAGATCAGGCAAATCAGGCAAATCAGGCAAATCAAGGGAACCAAGGAAATCAGGGGGAATAACAGATAAGGCCTCCTTTTCAAAATAATTATGTGAATGTAGATTACGATGGATATTTTGAAGAAAACATGAACTGTTGTGATGATAAAGAAACTGAGGTATTTCTAACCAAAGAAGAGCACGACCAGTTCATGGATGCAAGTGAGATCTTTCTGCAAGATGAAGAGGAAAGGGTATCAGTAGAAAGAGAAGATTATGAGACTGGATTGAAAAATGCCATCATGCAATTCCAAAGGAAATATAACCTTCGAAATCAAAAAGTACCTTCAAACCCTCCAAAGGGTAATCTTCCAAAGGGTAATCCCACCAAAGAAGCTCAGAATAATATACCTTCTTATAGTCAGCCCAAAAAATATTTCACTAGAAAATATTCAGCTACAAAGGACTCCACTATGAAAGATTCTACTGCAAAGGATACTGTGGAAAAGGGGAAGTAGAAAGAAGAACCTCAGAAGAAGATATTGACTAGAAGAGAAATGGTCACCAAAGAGGTAGAAAAAACTCCATCCTCTTTTGATTTTGAAAGTGATATGGCTAAGATAAAAATTTTGGTACCATTTAATGAATTGACCAGGAATAGAGAATATAGAATACAGATCATTAAGATGCTTAAAATGAGACAAACCTTTGATACCCTGAACATACAATATGATCACCCAACCATCCTATTTGGGCCAAGAGTAGAAGAAAGTAGTGAAAATGGTGCAGGCAAATGGTGCTCCTACACCTCCAACTCACCTGCTCCACCAGGACCTTCTTCTTCACTGGCATGAAGAGTTAAAACACTCTCCAAATCCCCTATCGGGACTTTTCTCTACCCACAGAACTATCCTTATGACCCCCCTGTGTTATATCAGGAAGTCGGACCTCGCGGGATCGTGAGTCCTGCTCTCATGAAAATCGGGTATTACAAAACCCCAAACCCCGATGGAGTGTCCACGTCACACCTTCCTCGTCTCCTATCGGGGAATCAGCGTATGCGATGTCATGGTTCACGAACACCACGAATCTCCGAACCCTGAATCTTGATGCCACCTATCCTCTGTCTACGACACAGACCTGTGGCCCACGCTCTTGTAATGATCGAGAAATCATGTTTCGGGAATTCATGATTCCTGATGCACAAGTTCACTGACCTTGCCGAATCCTGAACCCCTAATTGCGATGCCACTTGTCATCACCTCCGGGTGAGGCTCAACACCCTGACACCTGTCTTCCACTCAGCGCTATTGGGAAATCACGGATCGCGATTTCTCCCTACGCAATACACTTGGCTCCGAAAATCTCGAAATGCCGAATCCTGACTCCTTGGGATCTCTCGCCATGTGTTCCTCCGATCAACGGTTCAGGTTACTTCAGGCAATCATCGATCGTGACTTCACTATGCCAGTGTTTCACGATCCTGGAAACCCCGATGCCTCCAAACACTGACTCGCCAAGATATTTTGCCACGTGTCCTTGACGATGAACGTTCCAAAACGCTTGTCGGGAAATCACAGATCGTGATTTCTTGATGCGAGTTTTCTACGTCCTCGGAAACCCCGATATCCTGATGGACTGAACCCTGACGCTCCCTGGCTCCTTGACACGTGTTCTGCCGATCAACGACTGAGATCCTTTCTCGGGATTTCGAGACTTTCAATACCTTGGTTCTCTTACCTTGTAAAACCCCGATATCGCCAATATCCCAATGACTCCTCCTCTGTTCGTTGGGGCTTAAACCCTGCGCAACTCCGCACGATCTGACGGCTGACGGGATTTCGCTATTTCTCTCGGTAAACCCTGACAGTCAATTCCTCCCTCTCAAGGATCTCCTGAGAATGACTAAGTATTCCTCCTGAGCTCCCTGCGTGCCTTCGTCCCAGACTTGGGAGAGTTTAAATCTTTCAAAGGTCCCAGCCTTTGTCGTCTCTCTACGAGCTCCTCGAACTTGAGCTTCGTCGATGTGTGTAAAAGCGCTATTCCTTCTGAGCACGTATCCTCAGCTCCTCCAAAGGATTTTGATGTCTACCCTCCTTGCAGAACCTCTGCGCACACACGATGCTATCCCTTCTGAGCTTCCGTAAACAATCAGACCCCTTGGGAGATTTTGTCTTCCTTCCTTCTCCCATATATGGAGAATATGGATGCCTCTTGCTATCCTTCTGCTCAAGCGACCTTCTCACTGAGTCTTCTGGGTATCCAGTAACCCAGTGAAAGCTCCCTCAGTGGATGCTTCCTTCAGCTTCAGAACTCAAAGAGTTCCCTTCACCTCGTGTCTGTCTACAACCTTCCTCAACGCCCTCCTGGTGGAGTCTCTTCTCCCACAAAACATTCAGTAGTTCTGGGTTCCTATGCACCTTTTGCACCTGCTCAATGCCTTCCTAGCAGAGCCCTCAAAATCCTCAACGATTCTGGTCTTCCTGTCTGAACTCACAATGGATTTCTTCTCTAACGAAATCCGTGCATATGTTAAATGCCCTCTCGGCAGAGCTCCTCAGAATCCTCAGCGATTCTGTCCTTCTTAAGAACTCACAACAAATTTCTTTCTCTCTGTGCACCACTGTACACGCACTCAATGCCCACTCGGCAGAGCTCCACATAACCTACAACAAGGTTTCTGTCTGCAACGGTGTCCTCCCTCACACAATCTACCTCTTTAGGTGTTCAACAACCTCAAAGGTCTTCTTCTTCCTGAGTTGTTGATCTCAACCTGTGCCTCAGCACGCCTCTGTCTGACTCCTCAGAGTTTAGAGTGAAACTCTATGCATGGCCATCAGAACCTCAACGTTCTGTCACACCCTCCCGGTATGAAGCCTCAAAGACCCTCAACCTGAAATCAAACACACTCCCTACAATGGCAAGATAACAATACACACATACAACATATACATGGAACACACATAGACATCCATTCAACACAGATCATATGCAGGAAAAACTGCTATTTGTATTAAATAATGGCAAATGCCTATATATTTTACAATGGTGTTCCTGAGCTCTCCCTGGCTCTTCAACTCAACCATCCTTTTTCTAAAAATGAGATCTCAGATCTCTTTTACCGGAGGTGCTCATCGAGCACTTCCCTCCAGGATTTACCTACTCTAATTAATTTACAATCAATGGATGTCTAGTGTGCTATCCAGAACTAGATCTTAGCCGATCTACAATAAATGCCTATCTTATCTACAGCCTGCGCAAAGGCATGGCTCTCCTGGCTCACCAGCCTAAGACATTAAATTACATTGAATTTCAAATTCAAAATGAGGCTGCACCTCCCTGCAGCTTTTGAAATGCATGCGCCCCGACTTGGCTGGTTGGCTTGCTGGCTGCATGGAGAGATGCTCCTGAATCAGAAAATGAAAAAGTCCCTCCTTTTTATGTCAGCTTGAAAATCCATGACATGACTCTACACGATGCTATGCTGGACTCTAGAGCATCTCACAACCTGATGCCCAAAGTGGTCATGGATTAATTAGGTCTTGATGTCACAATACCTTCTAAAGATTTATTCTCCTTTGATTCAAGAAAGGTGAAATGCCTTGGCATGATCAAAGACATGGTGGTTTCTCTGCCACAAATCCCAGTGAAGAATATGGTGATGGATGTAGTGGTCACTGACATCCCTCCAAAATTTGGCATGCCATTTTCCAGGTCATGGGCTGCAAAATTCAAAGGAACCCTCCAGATGGACATGTCATATGCCACTATTCCTATCTTTGGTCAAGACATAATATTGTACAGGGAGGTTTTTCTTAAATATATGGTCAGCAACAAATCACAACCTACCAATCATCCTATCTACTCAGTGAGTACTAAGTTGGGGTCCTCCATTTTCTTCAATGTCCTGTGCTCTGGAGAAGAAGAAACAAAAATCGTCCTGGCCGACAAAGGTGTGATTGAACAACAGATGGAGGAATTTTCAGAACAAAAGGGTGATGCAGAGGATCAGATATGGAAAATGAATTTTGACGGAGCTGCATGCATAGAAGGAGCTGGAGCTGGCATATGGAGAAATCATCCCAAAGGAGATGCGAAATTATGCTCTTACAAACTTGTTTTTGAATGTACCAATAATATGTCTGAGTATGAAGCATTAATATTGGGGTTGAAGGTTTTGGAAGAATTAGTTGCCAAAATAATTATTGTACTTGGAGACTCTGAGCTTATCATAAATTAGATCAAAGGGATCTACCAAGAAAAACACCCCAGACTCAGGGCTTATAGAAATCTGGTACTAGACCTCCTTGAGAAATTTTCAGAATGTAATCTTTCAACAGTTCCAAGAGAAAAAAATTATGTTGTTGATGCCTTAGCTACTTCAGCAATGGTGTTCAAAGTCCCAATTTTCCCTGAAAAAAGATACAAGGTTGAAGTCAAGTATTGGCCAGTAGTACCAGACAATATGAAGCATTGGAAAGTCTTTGAGAATGACAAACAGATACAAAGTTTCCTCAAAATGGAAAATGAGTTTGAGAATTCAAACATTGATGATGAATATTGCGATGATGAGGTGAATGCAGCTGCTTTCAAAAAACAAGGATATTTTGACAATCAGATTGCTGGCAGAGATATTGTACAACTAAAAATCAACATCATCCCCAAAGGTCTGGTACCATTAGAAATTGTTTTTGATAATAACGACGTGGCCAAAAGTCCAAAGATTACAGTAAATGAAGGGGATGTGGAAGATTGTAATATTGGAACTCCGAAAGATCCAAAGATTGTTAAGATGTCCAGAAAGCTCAGTCCTAAAGTCAAAGAAAGGTATGTAAATTTAATGAAGGAATTCCCTGATGTATTTTCTTGGAGCTATGATGAGTTGAAATTTTATGATACTAGTATAATCCAACATGTTATCCCAATAAAGTAAGATCACAAGCCATTCAAATACAAATTAAGAAGAACAAACCCTCTGTTGTTACCATTGATAGAGAAAGAAGTAAAGAAACTGTTTGAAGAAAAATTCATAGTGTCCCTAAGGTTTTCCAAATGGGTGGAAAATCTGGTGCCAGTTAGAAAAAAAAGTAGAGAGATTAAATTGTGTGTGGACTTCAGGAACCTGAATAAGGTATCTCTTAAAGATAACTACCCATTGCCCAAAATGGATCATATTTTATAGAAGGTGGTGGGCTCTCAAAAGATGTCAATGTTAGATGGTTTCTCGGGATACAACCAGATCATGGTACACCCTTACGATCAATAAAAGACAACATTCACCACACCATGGGGAACATTCATGTATGCCAAAATTCCATTTGGACTTATGAGTGCAGGGGCAACGGTTTAGAGATCTATGGAAATATCTTTTGCCAATGAAAAAGAAAAATTTATTGTTATATACCTTGATGAAATTACCGTGTATTCTTCTTCAGATGAAGAACATATCAAGCATCTCAGGAGGGAGTTTGAAAAGTGAAAGAAATTTGCTATATCATGTTGGACACACCTGCCACACTTAGAGGGGGG
>CBVK0100589826.1:0-11561 GCA_900067695.1 Picea abies | reverse complement strand
CATAAAATTTTAAAGTGTTTGAACCAGAGACAAAATTAATTACAACCATGACCAAGTTGTTCCATCTTTCTGGAAATGAGAACAAGATTAGAAGAGCCTTGAACTCATCATCAAAGTCCACTTTTACAGAACTTAGTTGATTAACCGTATTAAATTCATTTAAATGATCTGCAATAGACCCACCTTCTGACATATTCATATTGAATAATATATTAATTAGAAATACCTTATTGGACATTGAGGTTTTTTCATACAGTTTAACCATTATGTCCATCAACTCCTTCATTGTCATTTATTTCAAAATATCGAAATCCACCAACGCTATCAGAATCAACCGTATCGTTCCTGGTGCCTTTCTATCAAGAACCTCTCATTCTTTGTCCTTCATGGTTGTCATATTCTTTGATATTCCACCCAATGGTAGGAATAGATCCTTATATAAATAATCTTCCATTTGCATATTACATAACTGACAGTTTTGACCATTAAATTTCTCGACCTTAAACTTTCCATCTTTTTCCATTACTCCCACTCAAACCAGGAACCCTCTTTTCCTGTGAGTTACATTTTGCTTTGATACCAGTTTTTAGAAAAATAGAATCACAGAGTGTTGGTGCAATTATTTGCATAATATATTACCAAACATAAATTATCAACCGGGATTCGTAATCAGTAGAGTCGATGCACTATATATGCCGATAACAGATCAGTTCCTATGTCTTATGAATATATTTCAATCAAGAAAATCATCTAAAAACCAATACTCAGTTTTCACACTTCAAAGATAACACTCTTCACACAATTCAGAAATTAGAAAGAAAACTCATAAATAAACTTATTATCTAAAGTTCTTTCTTACGTGATGGACCTATTCATTGATGGCTCATGAAAGGAAAATATGAACTTTAATTATATCTCCTAGAGCAACTAAACTAAAAGAAATCAACACTTTGTTTTGCAATCCTTAATCTATGTTTTACACACTGTGAAAAAATTAAAGAACAAATTTCAAATAAAAGACTCTAGCTAACATGCACTCCAAAGGCTCTCTTACAAGAAACAAGATCGTCCATTTACTAGCTCATGAAGGTGAAAGATGGAGTCTGATCTTACTCCTGCAGTCACTCACTTCAATATCAACTTTCAAGTTGTCTAATTCTGCACACTCTTCAAATCAGAAAAGGAATTTTAATGCAACCTCGCAATTCTGAAAAGTTACTTTATTTCTACACAGGAAACAAGGATTTTAAATGAGATGTTCCATGTGTTGGCTCATGTACTGCGAAATATGGACTCTCAAATTGTTCTTGTACTGCCACACTTTGCAATATAAAAGATGAGATTAAAAGGACACAATTCAGAAATAAATGATCACACATAGAAATCATAAATGTTCACACACAGAAATTATAAATGATTATAAAGATTATTGTTCACAACTTTTGAAGCATCCACACTTAGATTATGTTGTAACTTACAACTTATTTACATTAAACATTTCTACTCACAACTGATATGTACAGAATCACTCTACAAACATACTTACAAAAATTAGATCCCTGTTGCAATTACAGTAAGCTTGCCAAGTTGGACCGGTGGGTCCTTTCCGATGCCAACGGGGCAGCTTAGAGGGAACTCATAGAATAGTAAACTTTAAATAACACCTTTATTCAATGAACTTAATCTCATATTAATTCTTCAACAATTTTACAAAGATAATATGTTCAGAAATCCAATCTGCAACATAACAATTCCTCCCCTTTTTGGCTTAGCCATCACTCAATTTATATGATTTTTACATTACAATTTTGGATATAGACAATCCAATCCAAATCAAAACCATTTTCCATCAATGGAGGTTGAGTACAACCATTATTTAATCAAGGAAATTTTGTTCCCACGAATCTGGGCATGATCTTAGAAATTCTGGAAAATTGGCAAAGATTGAGGATGGATCGTTCCCCCTGAGCTGGAGGTCCACATGTGTGCGATCTAGAGAGTACAAGTCTGAATTAAAACACTGCTCTGGACAAAACCCATGTCCCCAAATTTTTATATCCATCCTCATCGGCCCAAAAATCAAGGTGAAAATCTAGTACCGGAATGATGGTACCAAAATCTTGTAGGTAGCTGTTTAGTACCAGAATACACACAGTCATAATCCTGAGTACCGGATTAGGTGCATGGGCAGTACTGGAATAGAACAGAGTGTGCTAGTACCAGATCAAAACATCCTAATATTCAAACAATTAGGATCATGCAAAATCAAACATTTAATCAAATTAACTCAAGAAAAACTAAACAAATCATGCCTTAATCATAATTTACCCCTTGTGCACATGAACAAGGTCATTGGATATGTGTTTGGGAAGAAATAGTCAAGTATAGGATTATAACATGGGCAAAAAGGATCAAATACAAGGTAATATAGGGCATTATATATGTCAAAACTGAGACTCAACATTCCCCCATGCTTAAGTCATTGCATGTCCTCATGCAACAATGATCTTCAAAATTTCAAAATTGATGGTATTCTTCACTTGATCAAGCATTCCCCTGAATTTTCATCCTTCTTCATCTCCTAAGTTTAAACAATATAAACTTCTTGGCTTATGCTTCACACTTCTTGCCCATGGAAAAGTAGTTATGACAGATAAGTGGAGTCATGGATAATATATTAGATCTATTAGTGATTTGACGTTAAGTCTTATCCAATCTATTTTCGATCAAATTTAGGAGAAATGGTTGGTTGTGACTCTAATATGATTATAGGATAGTGGCCAAGATTTTTCATAATGACTTTGGCTAATAGGCCCCCTGGCTATATTACCTTTAAAAAAAAAGTGATATAAGCATAGTTTAGATCTCATTTGAAGAGAGAAACACATAAAAGAATACATCCCAAGATGATTAACTCATTTCTTATCCAAGTTTTTAGAGATGAAGCTCTTCTTGGTTAGGTAAGGTGAATTACACATACTGAGGGTCCCACTTCTCATGAAAACCTATTTATTTTAAAGATAGAACTCTAAAGTGGATACTTGAAGGTTCTTAAGAACATCGTCTGAGAGATATAAAGGTCATATCCTAGCCTTGATTTGATAGTGATTTCTTCATAATGAGACCCAAGGGTTTTTGTTCAGTTTTAAGTGTGCCACTTTATGTTTTTCAACTCTCTTTACCCGGCATAGTCCCGCTGCTAGTAGGCCTGTTCAGTACCCCGACGGGTTTACCTTAGTACCATACAAGCAGGGCCCCACTGCCAGCAGGCCTGTTCAGTACCCCAGCGGGTTTACTTGTACTTCCTGATACTTCCTTTTTATTATATTGCTTAAAAGATTTAGAATTATGTATACTGCTCATTGACATTTTTAGAGTATAAGGAAGGCAGGTGGTACGAGAGTTATTAGGCACATAATTAATTGTTTGCAATTATCCCAAGGGTGACATCATCCAAATTCAACTTAAATCTCAGCTATTCAATGTATAATGGAACATCTCAGATAATGACTAAGAGGTCCCTCTAGTTAATCCTATTAGGGTTCTCCTGAAAGTTCATTGAGGTTTTGCAAGGGCAATCCACCACATGAGGTTTTCATCAATACCTCCAAGAGAAGCTTGTAAAGATAAACTTGGATAAGAACTTGTTGAATCAACTAGGTTAGTATTATACATAATGGTGTCACCACTTTTCAATGGATATTTCAATTAGCAACCAATTTTTCAAAATGATGAGGTAATAAGACAAGTGCACCCATTATCATATCGAGATAAATGTGGAAATATCTTCTTAAAGGAAAGCAAGGATGATTCATTCAAGGTTGAGTGTATAAATGTAGGAGGAAGATGTACTTGAGAGTAAAAAACAATTCAACACAAGACTTAAATGATCCTTGATAGAAAGAACATGAAAATATTAGCCCATACGTCTAATTACCTGAAGTGAAAATGATGTTAAGCATAAGACAAAGATCATATCACCTTGGCATCAATACCATATTGGTAACTGGTATCAGAACATGTTTCTGCAGGACTATAATAGATAGTACCAAAATAGGATAGTAACATAACAAGATAGTATTGGAACAGAGCAGAGGGCAAAAATAGAGTGACAGGATGAATGATTTCCATATGAGGAGATGTATATGAGGGCTTGCATAAATTCATGGTAGGGAGTGTACAATAATTGAGAGTAATCATATGTTTACTGCATAATTAGTCTAATTCCTTAGTAAAACGAAAAAAAATTGTTGAGTTTATATGTCCTATTGCTTGAAGCATTTAAATCGAGCAACAAAGATTGAATACATGATTAGAGCTACCATCACCTTATTACTAGTACAAGATCACCTGAGTATCGGATGGACACAGGGTTGTGCTTCTGAAACTTTTGTAGGCTGCACCTTGTAGAAGTAGATGGTGTTCTCTGGTGTTCCGGAAGAGGACCTGTGATCTAATTCAACTGAAAAACCATGTATATGGAACAAATACCAACACTAGATGTAGGAACTCTGGGTTTTCATCAGAATAATGCAAAATAATTTGGTGATTGTGCTCCAAGCTCTGTGAGAAGAGGGTATTTTATAATTGGATGACCATATGTTGAGATTTTAGAAGCCTCCTCTTTTGGGACCAGGCTGATCACTGCTCCTGTTGGCACTTCCTTTTTATTAAAAAAATAATAATCCTAACTACTACTGCCTCAACAACCACTCCCCCATGCTTGAGGTTTTGCATGGCCTCATGCAAACAATGCAAGACACTAAAAAAACTGCTCAGAGGATTTCGATCATCGAGATTGTCCATAGCAAATCCATCTTCCATTTTCATCATGATTTCCACAGAATTCAAAATAGCCAGCCTGAGATTTTTCTCAAAATGAGATGATGCTTCGACCTTTGAAGGCTCGGCTTGCAGGAAAGATTGAATACATTGAGAATCCTACTAATTTTCTGATTGAAAGTGCACCAATTCATCCTCAAAAGATATTTTTCAAATGATTAATCCAGATCACCAATTGTCAAGTTACAAGCATGCATTGGGGAAGACTGGCTTGTATAATAGATGTGGCAATTTGTAGCTGGCAAAGAGCTCATTTGCATGCGAATGATATTACCAATTGTGTGGTTGACTTGAAAGTTGTAATATTCAAGTTAGATGCATTTTCAAAAATCAAATATACATGCATGTACCTTCAGATTCTCCAAATATTTAGCTGCTGTCACATTTGAAAATGCAACAAAGTCATCAAGTTATCCAAAATGAGCATGCACAGGTGCTTTTGCTGATGATGGAATTGCAATTTTTGGAGAAGTAACACCATAGAATGAAACAACACTATCAACTTCTGGAAACAACACATCATTTGCAATAGATAAAGCACAACCCTTGCAAAAAAAAAAAAAACTGTTACTCCAATCATTTTCCTTCAGCCACTTCATGGATGTCGCAATATATTTAACAACTTGCCAATAAATACCATCCATTAAAGAGGTATAAGTTTCTGCATCAACAACACTGATAGTCGAACCCATCTGTTAAAATGCCACATTTTGTTGCAATTGTTCTTGTTTTGTTAATATTGTCGCCAACAACCATTCTCACTGTAATACCTTCCATTCTATAGACTTCAACAACTTCTTTGACACCAAGACACATAGGATCCTTGATGTCAACAATGATAATACATGTATAACCATTTATATGGATGGTTTCATTCTTTGAATCAAAATTATCGTCAAAGTCTATAAAAGCAAGGTAGAGAGTTCGAAAAGAAAATGCCCAAAGTAAATGAAATTTAAATCCACAGTGACACCAAACTATTGCAATAACTTAAACTTATTCCTAAATATAAAAACTTATTCCTAAATATAATGATGAATCCAGAATGAAACAATGCACATGAGAATTAGAAAATTTCAAAAGCGTCTGATCCACCATTCTCGATATCCTTTATTCTCGACCCCATCCTGTCCATTTCCATTTCCTTTGGGAAAAATTAAAAAAAATCAACACCATTTGTTCACCAAGACTCTAATGTCCTCAAATCTCCAGTGACCAGGAAGACCCCAGTTTCCATCTCTGTACATGGGAGGACATGGTATGATCCTTATCAATGGATGTCCAACCTCCAAGACCCTGCTCTCACTTGCCATTTTCAAGGCGAAAATAGTTACATGGAATCTTTCATGGCAGACACCATATAACTACAACAACAATTGCAGGCCGAGATGCAGTGCAGAATGCCTCTAGAGGTCTCGACTCCCCTAGTGTGTTGGGGTACCTAGTTATATTACCAGCGCATTCTTGAAGGAAAGGAATATCCAGTTCTATGTCGGAGAATGGAGAGACAACCTGGTTTAGTCGCATCATTCCATTATTATCTAAGGAGTTGTTACAGGGATGAATTTTTGCTTGACTGGAATGAGATTGCAGAACAACTTGGTTATGTTCATGGGGGTATGTTTCAGAATTCAAGAATATCATCAGAGGTCCATTTGATGTGTTAAGCTAATATGAGAGCTGGGCTACAAAGGATACAAGAAAGGGAGTCCAGTGTGCAATAGTTTGTAGAACATCATTATGGTTTATTTTACATTCTAACCAATGCCCCTAAGCAATTGGCTTGATGTAGTGTTGGGAATATAACCTCAAATAAATGGCAGAGTGTGGTCCAAGTGGTTGGAAATGTCACAATTGAGGATATGGATATGTTTGATAAGTACTTGGTGTTAGTTTTTCATAAGGGAGGAATTCGAGTAATTTGTCCATTGCCTATGCCTCTACAAATTGACTTGAATGATGGAATGCAGCTTGAATACCTTACTCCATGGTTCCTACCAATGTTGGCTAACATGTGCACTGTTGTTCCTAGATTGAATCATGATTTCAAGTATTCTATTTTTCATGCAGTGATCTCGAAGAGATTCAGCAACAAATCCATCAATGATATTC
This sequence comes from Picea abies, assembly GCA_900067695.1. Lineage (NCBI taxonomy): Eukaryota > Viridiplantae > Streptophyta > Pinopsida > Pinales > Pinaceae > Picea > Picea abies. The sequence goes on along the minus strand of CBVK0100589826.1, from coordinate 4,607 downwards.
AGAAGATCATTACAAATACATGTTGTTGATCCTCAACATACTTTCATCAATTGATCAAACCAAATGAAATAAGTGAACAGTAATAGAAATCATTCAAAATCAAACATTGAATGAAATTTCAACTTAAATTCCCCCACAATAACAACAAGGGTCATAACTTCTCCTACACTCACATATCTTCTTGGAGCTCATCTCATACTTCTTGTAGCTCTCTATCAAGATCTTCTTCTCAAAATTCAACATCCAATGATCGGGGTTCTGGAAATAGTGTATGGGATGCTATGCAAGTGCTCTTACCATATCTCAAGATGATATCCAAAATCACATAGGCACACAGAAAGGCATTTACTGAATAGTTCCAACATTTGAGAAACAACAATCTTGGCAACTTTGTTTCCAATTCCGATATTACAAAAAATTGGATTTATGAGGTTGAAAGTGGGATCCCAAAATGAATGTATTGTTGTTGCAAACCAACAGACTATAACTGCACTATATGATGTTCTAAAAGTAAGTCAATTTCTCTAGGATTTTCATTATTATCTGCAAAATGGACATGGCACTTGATCCCATATATGCATACTGAACAATTTAACAAAAGGGACACATGTGGGGTTATAAGTGGGTATTGGTGGGATTATGAAAAGAAGAGGCAAGGACAAGTGGTAGAATAACAAGCTTGAAATGTTGTCTTTATGATAAATTTCCTTCATTTTCAATAAATCAGAAGGATCAGAAAAATGCTTACCTCAAGTCACCCTTGGAGTTGATACTTACATATCTGAATTCTGAGTTATTTTTGCAGGAACTTGAGCTTTGAAGACCATGCAATGGCACCAAAATGTTGGGGATAAATATATGCACTATTAATTCCCACATTTAATTATCAACCAGGGCTCGTAAGCTTTGAGGTGCAGGCGCAGGAAACGCAGGATCAAAGCCTAGTCTAGCCTAATCTAAAGTTGACAAAACAATCTTCAAACCCACACTGCAGGAAATTAACACTAAGTATTCATCACTAGGACGTGGGAATAACTTAGTGCTATAAGGGCTTAGATCACAATCTTTCATGCACTCGGTGATGTTCGTGTGATTAATCGTGAGTAACTTACTTAAGTTTTTTGTCCTTCAATGATTATTTCCTATAGTGTATCCACACTTAAATGCAATAAAAGAAACAACCAAATGGAAATGAATTCAAATGACAAGAAATAAACTAATGGAAAAGCCAAATCACAATGAAAGCAAACTAATAGTGACCAATAAGAAAAAATAATCTACAATTGGATCTACAAAATCAAAACAATGCAAAACAAAACTAGATTAAAAAGCCAATCAAGACAATAAATGGAATCAAGCTTTAAATTCAGAGATTGTTCCTCAAGTGAGTATACCAAATGTAAAGAAACAAGGATTGGAAGACAATGGAGAAGTGAATATAAATCTACACAAGGAAATAATGAAGTGGGATGAATTAACTCTGCAATCGGTCTTATATGAAATCAAATATGGTTGGACACAATGATTGCGAGAAGTTAAGTGTTTTATTGATGGTGAATGCATATGGAATGGAAGTGGACCATATTTATAATCAATCAAGCATACAAATGGTTTCAATTATTGAGAAATGTTATAATTTAAGAGACAATTGGTGAAGGTAAGAGAAGAAATTTGTTTTATAATTTTTTATGAATAGAAAGAAACAATACACAATACTTAACACATATAAACGATTCTCTTCTCTTAATTGTGTATAGTCTTTGCTAAATAATGATGAGAATGAGTGAATGAAAACAACTTAACCAAAGGAACAATTATGTTTGAGTTTATTTATATCAATCTAATGTAAGAGAACATATTTAAATCATAAAATACAAATAACAATGGGACTGTAATTAAAACACACAGATCAAAAACACCATATTTACAATCTAATCTAGAAAGAAAAAGGAAAGAAATAGGATGTTACCAGAATGAGGGGCCCTTCCCACACTGGTTAACCCTGCTTGAATACAATTAGATCAAGTCAAATAGATGCACAATGGATCAACAACAATCAACTCTCCATTTTGATCAGAAACTTTGTTTTTACATGGCAGTGAACTCCTTAAAGCTTTCTCACAAGAACAAACCTCTTACTGACAAAAACTTCATGAAACTAATGGATCCTTCTCATAGCCCTATGAGGCTTATTTATACATGAATAATGATTGAGGAGTGGATGGGACCAAATCCCAATGCTCAGATTTCAAATATTATATTTTTAGATAAAATCCTCAAAAATCTGGGTTTTATTGCAATTTGGGTAGATTCGAGTTATGGATCCACCCATATCTTCCCAACCAATTCTAAATTTAGAAAATGGTTTCTGGGTGTTGTAGCTGGATGATATTTATAAAAACTCATTTTCGGTTTTTCAATATATTCTCCCATGTGCATGTAAATCGAGGCACAAGTTGGCAGATTGAGTTTTGTTGCTAATTTTGGAAGAATCATTCCCTCTAAGTTGGAGGTCCACACGTGCCAGCTGAGTGAATTCTAACTCATGTGTCCACATGTAAACATGGCTCTGGACAAAACCCATGTACCCGATTTTCTTCTAGAAGCTTTCCAAAATTTCAAATTATTTCTAGTACCGGATTAGCATAGTTGGTACCGGATTAGAACAGTTGGTACCGGATTAGAACAGTTAGTACCAGAATATTGTAGGTAGTGGTTCAGTACCGGATGAACAAAGTCACGACTATGGGTACCATTCCAATATGATGGTAGTATTAGATGGAGCTAGTACTGGAATAGGTGCAATCTGGTACCGGAAGAGGCAGAGAGTTGGTACCGAATGAACGCAAAGGTAGTATCGGATCATTGCAGAGTATTGGATGACATGGAGTGTGGGTACCAGATTACTGTGCAGGTATCGGTTAACTGTAGAACCTTCTGGTATCGGATGACTTGCAATCTGAGTACTGGAACATGAACAATACATGTACCAAAACATGGACAGTGCATATACCAAAACCTAAACAGTACAGAACATGTTGCTTGGACATAGAAACATAGGATTAAACCATCATCGACAAAACTATTGTATAATCATCCTTTTAATCACTAAAAATATGGAAAATTATGTATTAACCACATAGGATGAATAACAAGAGATAATGGAGGTTTATGGTGTAATTAGCGATATATTATTGACGAAATGCAAGGAGAAGGTGTAATGATCAGTGTATTTGTATGACATAAAGTATGAAAAAAATGGAGCTCAATAGACCCCCAAACCCAAGGATTTGCATGTCCTCATGCAAACAAGGTGAAGAACTTATGATACTCTGCCTATAGATTTATGTGACATTGTTTCTTTTGTGTAAGTGTTGGTTCTTGTGGAATGACACTTTGGAAACTGCCACAGATTGATTTTAAACAGAGAAACAAAATTATCATAAAAATGTTGGTGCAATTATTTGCATAATATATTACCAGACATAAATTATCAACCAGGATTCGTAATCAGTAGAGTTGATGCATTATATGTGCCGATAACAGATAGGTTCCTATGTTTGATGAGTATAGTTCAATCAAGAAAATCATCTAAAAACCAATACTCTGTTTTCACACTTCAAAGATAACACTCTTCACACAATTCAGAAATTAGAAAGAAAACTCATAAACAAACATATGATCTAAAGTTCTTACTTACGTGATGGACCTGTTCATTGATGGCTCATGAAAGGAAAATATGAACTTTGATTCTATCTCCTATAGCAACTAAACTAAAAGCAATCAACACTCTGTTTTGCAATCCTTAATCTATGTTTTACACACTGTGCAAAAATTAAAGAACAAAACTCAAATAAAAGACTCTAGCTAACATGCACTCCAAAGGCTCTATTACAAGAAACAAGATCATCCATTTACTAACTCATGAAGGTGAAAGATGGATTCTAATCTTACTGTTGTAGTCACTCACTTCAATATCAACTTGCAAGTTGTCTAATTCTGCACACTCTTCAAATCAAAAAAGGAATTTTAATGCAACCTCGCAATTCTGAAAAGTTACTTTATTTCTACACAGGAAACAAGGATTTTAAATGAGATGTTCCATGTGTTGGCTCATGTAATGTGAAATATGGACTCTCAAATTGTTCTTGTACTGCCACACTTTGCAAGATAAAAGATGAAATTAAAAAGACACAATTCAAAAATAAATGATCACACACAGAAATCATAAATGTTCACACACAAAAATTATAAATGATTATAAAGCTACCACTAGATTATTGTTCACAACTTTTGATGCACCCACACTTATATTATGTTTTAACTTACAACTTATTTACATCAAACATTTATACTCACAACTGATATGTACAAAATCACTCTACAGACATACTTACAGAAATTAGATCCACGTTGCAATTAGAGTAATCTTGCCAAGTTGGACCGGTGGGCCCTTATCGATGCCAACAGGGCAGTTTAGAGGGAAATCACAGAATAGTAAACTTTAAATAACACCTGGAGTCAATGAACTTAATCTCATATTAATTCTTCAGCAAGTTTACAAAGATAATATGTTCAGAAATCCAATCTGCAACATAACAATTCCT
>CBVK0100589825.1:0-17399 GCA_900067695.1 Picea abies | reverse complement strand
CTGCAACATAACAATTCCTCCCCTTTTTGGCTTAGCCATCACTCAATTTACATGATTTTTACATTACAATTTTGGATCTAGACAATCCAATCCAAATAAAAATCATTTTCCATCAATGGAGGTCAAGTACAACCATTAGATAATCAAGGAAATGTTGTTCCCATGAATCTGGGCATGATCTTAGAAATTCTGGAAAATTGGCAAAGAGTGAGGATGGATCGTTGCCCCTGAGCTGGAGGTCCACACGTGTGTGATCTGGAGATTCTGGCTAACGATTCCAAATGAAAACACTTCTCTGGACAAAAATTATGTCCCCAAATTTTGAGATCCATCGTCATCGGCCCAAAAATCGAGGTGAAAATCTAGTATCGGAATGTTGGTACCAGAATCCTGTAGGTAGTTGTTTACTACCGGAATACACACAGTCATAATCCTGAGTACTGGATTAGGCGCATGGGAAGTAATGGAATAGCGCAAAGTGTGCTAGTACTAGATCAAAACTTCCTAAGAGTCAAACAATTAGGATCATGCAAAATCAAACATTTAATCAAATTAACTCAAGAAAAACTAAACAAATCATGTCTTAATCATAATTTACCCCTTATGCACATGAACACGGTCATTGGGTATGTGTTTGGGAGGAAATAGTCAAGTATAAGATTATAACATAAGCAAAAAGGATCAAATACAAGGTAATATAGGAAATTATATATGTCAAAACTGAGACTCAACACGGAGCAATAAAATAAAACAAATGTGGAAATAAAGCATAGAATACACAGAGTACGATAGAGACACAAATATATGTGGTTCACCCAGTGTGGGCTACTTCCACCAGATAAATTGTCATATCCTTCATTTATTATTATCCATCAATTGAAGGGATAGAAACTACAACACACCCATTGTAACTTCATGTTCTTTCTCTCATAGTCTCCTTACTCAGAATACAATATTCACAATCATACATAGCCGCAATACATTTCCCTCATAAAAGAGGGTTTCCTTCTAGGGAAAAAAATCCTAACATAAATTCTACCATCAAATCTGCGACCTTATAATGAATGATCTAGATTTACTATGAACGATCTACTTTCTCTCGAACCCCCCAATTAGGGGGATATCTCCCCTAGACCCCAAAGGAGTGGTAACCCCCCTCTACACTCCCCCACGTGAAGGATTGCACATTCTTCCGGGGTGTAAATTGTTAATGGGGTATAAACACAGCTGAACAAAAAGGCCTCTGGATTAGGAAGATAATTAGGCTCCATAACCAACACTTATCCTTTTGGGGAAAGAAAAATTGAAAAAATTCTAAGTGTCGAACTGGTAAGAGACAATGAAACCTTGAGTTCGAAAGCCCATAACTTCCTCATTTGATGCCCGATTGAGGTGTCATTTTTTACAACATGGAGAACATAAATAGAATATTGTATCAATATAACTAAACATGTTGTTTCATCATTTGATTTGATCCATTTCTAATTGAATGGATACAACCTAAAACACACTCGTTGTAACTTCCTCTTCTTTCTCTCATAGTCTCCTCTCTCAGAATAAAATATTTGTGATAATTTAGAACCGCAATACAATTCCCTCATAAGAGAGGATTTCCTTCTAGGGGAAAAAAACCCTAAAACAACTTCTATCATCAGATCTATGACCTTATAATGAATGATCCAGATTGAATATGAAATTACAATATTTTACAAGGAAATTTATTCCAATATTTCACTTCGGGGGCGCTTCCCCTGAATCCCCCTCCAGGGGGGCTACAAAAATTGTCTCCTCCCCCCATATACCCCCTTGGAAATAGTTATGGGGGGGGAATCCCCCCACACCCCCCTGTTAGGGAATTGGTTCCAAGCAGGACTGAAACAAACATCTGAATCAGGAAGATAATCAGGCTCCATAACCAACATCCCCACCCAGAAGATTCATATTTCAAAATCAATGACAATCAGAAACAAGAAGGAATCAATAAGAAGAAGGGTTCAAAAAAGTAAATCATTTTAGAATATCTATAGCTCCCACATATCAAACCATCTTTCTTTTTTTATGTTATTCGTGTAACAATTTTGGACATAAGGCTATGAACTGTAGAGAAAATAATAGGAACAAAGATAACCGTGGAAGTTATGCACGAAAATATTATTCAAGAAGGTCGACTAAAAAACAAAATAGAAGCTACAACAGGATTGAATCCTTAAGTATTGAGATGGAATGCTACATGTGAAACAAATTTGGACACATGGAAAAAAATTGTAGAATTACAGTTCCTCCAAGAGAATCACAACACAATAACAACAGCCACAGACAAGATGTTATAGAAAGATTTGCCTCACCCCATGAAATCTTGCGCAAAAGGCCTTTTTCCATTTCCCTATGCATACTTGTCATCCCTTTTTGAAAATCCTAGAGCTAAAAATACAATTTTTCCACATATACGCACCTTGTCTACTATACAACATGTGTATACGCAGGTTGCACCACTACAACCCACGTACATCGGGAAATGTTCCCAAAATTTAAAAATAGTGTTGGGTTTCCATGTCACGACGGGAGATCAATGATCCTTGGCCTTCCATATACTGGAAAATTTTTGACTCAACCCTTCAGTTCCACTTGAAGGCTATATATGGGCCAAATCTGAGCTATGGAAAAGAGGAGAAAGAATTCAACTTTGAGATCAAAGTTACTATGGAGGAATTATTGACTTCACATTGAGTCTGCATCCCTTTATCCTTAAGTCTGAACACAATGTTCATCCCCCAAGCTCTTCCCTTATTGATTGAGAACTCCATTGTCTCTCTTATATGAGCTTTCCTTTGGTGGAGGATTGAAGTGGTGGAGGCCCAGCTGGAAGGAACTTAGTTTCTTGGTTCTGAACCATGCCAACACAGAAGTCTATAACTTATTCACTTCTACTGATTACATCTTAATAGAAATACTCTTTTCTCATCCAATTTATATCTTGCAATTATTTGAATTATTATTCCATGGATGTATTTGTTATGAATGTTGATGGATCATACATTATCACCATATGGTTGTGTTTCTTGGTTGTTGAGGACTAGTTGCAGGTGTATTTATTTGGGTCAAGTGCTCAACAGTGGACTTCATTGAACATCTTGATGAGGTAGGCCTTTTATCTTGTCTCGCTATAATATTTGTTTATATAGAACACTTGAGAATAGAGTTGATTTCTATAGTCATTTCCTTCTATTGTGGTTTTCCCCTAGCCATAGAGATATTTTCCTCATAACAAAAGAACCTCAAAGAATATGGATAAGAAAGAAGAATCAGTTCAACAATGAAGAATGCACACTTTATCTACAAGATAAACAAAATAAATGTGGTTGGTATGTTGACAGTGGCTTCTTAAATCACATGATAGGTGATGAGGATAAGTTTATAACCTTGAAAAAGGAAAGAGATGGACCAATCTCCTTTGGAAACGATGACTCAAATAGAATCATTCGAAGAGGCACAATCAGAATTGGAAATAAGGATATCAAGGCATAGAAAGTTCTACTAGTGGAAGATATGAAACACAATCTTCTAAGTGTAATTCAAATGTGTGGCCAAGGTCACAAACTTGTGTTTGATTCACAAAAGTGCGAGATAAGAAAATAAAGTTCAAGAAGATTGGTTGCAATAGTTGTAAGAACTTTGAGAAATATATATGTATTGTTGGTATAAACTGCTCTCTTCTTATATATGAGTTGATGACCCAAGGTTCATATCTTTCAGGTTATCAACAAATCCTCTAAAACTATCGGCCCTCCTGGTAAACTAGAAGGCAACACAGTACATGGAATGCACTGCGCAGTCTCACCGGAGATAGCTTTAAATGGGTGGTTGTAAGACTTAGGTGTTTACAGCCTAGAATTGAGTATGAGATAGGGGTTTGTTAACTAGATCCATTCACTACTAACTATGAAGGTAATCTACTTATTCCTCACGGTTACATATTTCCATTACACAGGCTACTTCTCGAGCTGCATATTCACGTTCCATAACAATGTCTTAACTCATTTATTAAGCATAACAATAGCTGCAGAAATAAAGTAAAGAGATGCATGCATTCATCACATCACATAGTTATTACCGTGGTTCACCCCCTTTTGGGACATGTCCACAAAGATTTGGCTCTTGGCTCTTTTATTATGGCAGTTCTGCATTTCTGGTGTCGCGCGCTTGCAATTCCTCACTTATGGGTAAGATCTATATGAGGTGAACTAGATCGCACCAGGCTCTACAGCCTGTGAACTAATCCTCAGATCTACCTTCTCTCCTCCATTCTAGCTCAACAACTTACAAAAATGGTACATAACAGTATTGCATAATGCCTCCATTCATTTATTACTTTAATGGAACGGTATAAGAACCCGAACCCTTACAAAAAAATAAAATTATTGTAAAAACACCAACCTAATATATAAAAATCAATCAACCGACAACCTCTATATGATACCTGCATATCTATATTTATACATTTTGGGCTCTTCACCCTTCTTATAAAAAATTACTAAAACCCTAACCCTACTGATGTTAGGTCTTCCTCCCATGCACGTGTGTTGTTCTTCCTCCAACTGTCACTTTCCTTGTGCATGCTTTATTGCATGTGCACGTGTTGTTCTTTCTCCAGCTGTTACTTCCATTTATGCATGCTTTCCTTCCCATGATCATCCTTCTTTCTACTTTGGCCCAGTGCCAACATGTATTAAGTGAAATTGGAAATGAAAAGTGTTGTCTAGGAAAGGAAGACAAAGTTTGGCTATGGCACAAAATAATGGGTCACATAAACTTTGATAACCTTGTCAAAGTCAGCAAAAAGGAAGCAGTCAGAGAAATGACCCAGATCACGAAGCCAACCAACACGTTATGAAAGCCTTGTCAACAAGGAAAGCAAACAAAGTCCAAATTCAAATCAAAGGAATACTCCACAACAAGATCGTTGGAAATTGTGCATGTTGATCTACTTGGACCAACTAGAACAAAGGTTTTAAAAGGTGAGAAATATTTTATGTTATTGGTTGATGATTATACATGGATGAATGCAGTTGTTTATCTCAGGAAGAAGTCAGAAGCATTCAATAACTTTAAGATATAAAATAAATGTTTGAAAATGAAATGGATTCAAAAATCAAATGTTTAAGATCGGATAATGGAGGAGAGTTTACTTCAAAGGAATTTATATATTTTTGCAGCAAGCATGGGATTAAAATTTAATTCCCTATTGCTAGGACACCACAACAAAATGGATTCGTTGAAAGAAAGAATAAGACAATACAGAAAATGGATCAAACTATGTTAATGGACTCCAAGTTGATAGATGTCTTTTGGGAACATGCAGTGCATACAACGGTTCATATTTAAAACAGAGTAATTCTTAGAAACAACAGTGATAAAATTCTTATGATATATGGAAAGGAAGACCAACGAATGTCAAGCACTTCATAGTTTTTGGAAGAAAATATTACATCAAAAGAGAATATGGAAGAAAGGGATAGTTCGATTCTTGTATGGACAAAGGAGTACTTGTTGGGTACTCAAGCACAAGGAAATCATACAAATGTTTCAATATAAGGCTCAACAAAGTTTTGGAAAGCATCAATGTGACAATTGATGAGGAAAGTGGATGAAAAATAAAGGAAGAAGAAAAGGATTCAATGGAACAGGTTCACGAAGAAGAAGCAAAGAAAGAAGGAGTAACGGAAAGGGAAGATAAAGAAGAGAAGTTGGAAGTAGAAGAGAAAGAACAATAATATATTCAAGTACCTCTAAAGACACCTAGAAAACAAATACAAAATAATCATCCATCAGATCAAATTATCGGGAAAAAAGATGCAGGAGTTGAGACTAGAAGAATACTTCGTTCACCAGAACAACTGCACCTGGCACTCTTATCCTCTATTGAGCCAAGTAGATTTGAAGAAGCCAAAAAGGTTGAATTCTGGATAAAATCCATGGATGAAGAGTTGGATCAGATAGATAAGAATGACACTTGGGAATTGGTTCCAAGAGAAAGGTACAAGAATGTGATCGACACAAAGTGGGTCTTCATAAAAACAAATTGAATGAACATGGACAAGTTTCCAGGAATAAAGTTAGATTGTTATGTAAAGGACATGCTCAAGTTGAAGGTATAAAATTTGAAGATATGTTTTCCCCAGTTGAAAAAGTGGAAGAAATCAGATTGATCCTCGCTTATGCACGCTCCAAGAATATTAAATTCTATCAGATGGACATGAAATTTGCCTTCCTGAATGGGGATCTAGAAGAAGAACTATGTATTGAGCAACCTGAATGATTTTAGTTATCAAAGAATGAAAATTGTGTTTGCAGGTTGAAGAAGGCCTTGTATGGTCTCAAATAGGCCCCCAGATCATGGTATTCTAGTCTGGACAGATATCTATAGCAACAAGGATTTAGGAAAGGAAATGCAGACATACACCTCTACATCAACGTAAATCAAGACAATATTTTGTTAATTGAAGTTTATGTTAATTATATTATCTTTGGAAGTGATGATGACAGGATGAGCCAGAAATTTGCAAAAGATATGCAGAATGAATTTGAAATGTCATTAATTGGATATTTATCCTTATTTTTGGGTCTTCAGATATGTCAAAGAAACCAAGGAATTTTTATTTCTCAAACCGAGTATATCATAGAAATGCTAAAGAGGTTCGGAATGGAAGATTGCAAACTAGTCAATACTCCTATGTAGACCATTTGTAATTTAAGTAAAGATGATGATTCAAATTCTACACATCAGAGGTCGTACATGTCAATGATTGGAAGCTTACTTTATGTGACAACATCCAGACCAGATGTAATGCATGCAGTTGGACAAGTGGCACGATTTCAAGCAACACCAAAGGAATCACATGTCCTAACAGTAAAGAGGATATTAATATATCTCAAGGGTACAAAAGAGTTTGGATTATGGTATCCAAAAGGAAAGGATATATCACTTATTTCCTACACATATGCATATTGGGAAGGTTGCATTGATGACCAAAGAAGTACAAGTGGAGTATCGTTCTACTTGGGTAAGTGTTTGGTATCTTGGCTAAGAAAGAAACAATCATCAATATCATTGTCTACAGCCGAAGCATAGTATATTGTAGTAGCAACATGTTTTACATAGGTTCTATGGATGAAACAAACTTTGACATATATACAAGTTGAGTATGATGATCTGATTCTGATATATTGTGATAATACAAGCGCCATCGGTATCTCAAAGAATCTCGTGATGCACTCCAAGATGAAGCACTTTCCAATCAAGTATAATTTTCTACGTGAATAGGTTGCAGAGAAGAACATCTAAGTTGAGTATGTTGGCACCAAAGAACATATTTTAGACATATATACAAAACTGCTTCTCATGAAAGCCTTTGAGTATCTTCATAAAAAACTTGGGATAGTTTCTGCCCCACAATGAATTTTGAATCCTATTATTATATGTCTTAATATTTACATGGGGAAGCACTATAAAGAGGATAGTTTAATTTGGGGGACCAGTTTCAGGAAGGGTTCAGTTAGGGGAAGAAACCCCAAGGAAAGTTCAGTTAGGGGGAGCCTCCCTGAAGGGAATTTACCTTTTCCATTGATGTAAAAGGGGGAGATATTTCTCATATGCATGTATAGAGAGTTATATGCTTGGAGAGAGAGCACATAGGAATGATTCCAAGGGGAGTGATGGTCATAGGGGGAGCATGAGCGATATGACTTCAGTGTTGCATCAGAGTGTTTCCATCAATTCCAAAGGGGGATATTGTTGATTAATTGGGTTGGCTCTCATTGATTGCAACCCTTGAATAAAGATCGGTAGAAAATTCTTGTAGCCCCAATAGTATGGTTAAGGTATGTAAGTTTGTTTTAGGTATAAAGGTATGAATATCAATGTATTTTCAAGTTAAATTGTTCTATATGGATAGTACATGTCATGCCATTTTCGGTGATATGTGGAACATCACATAAATCCTCATGGTTATAGAGTTATGGTCATGTGAAGTTGGAGAACCCTCATGATTTATCTAGAACACTCTAGAAGGTCAAAAAAGTCAATTTATTCTAGAAACTCCTAGAATAATTTTACTAGTCAAAGTGGTTGTAACCAGAAGTTAATCATGAGTTAAGTTGTTGCAAAAAGAAATTAATTAAAAATAAATTAGTTGCAACTAGAAGTGGTGAGTTTACTATTTGTGGATAAAGTGGTTGAAAGTGGACAAAGCGGTTAGAAGTGGGTTATCTGTAAAAGAAGGAAGTTGGGTAAAGTTAGTTAGAAGGTAACCCCTTGAGCAAGCTACTTGGAGAGTATAAATAAGAGAGAAAGGGTCTCCTATTAGAACCTATTGATCACATTGAAAATCTATTTTTGTGAATTGTTATGGGCATGTATCATTGAAAAATATATGGCAGTGACAAATTTGCAGGTACGAAGGGTCGAGACTGTGGGTACTGAACTAGGGTTTTACTAAAGACATCCACATGTTGCAGTACTGGAAGGGAGTGAACTTATACAGGCCATAGTGGGACAAAGCGCAAATACTTGTGGGTTTTTTGAAGACAAAGCACATATTTATTGCTAAAGATGAAAAGGAAGATTTGATCTATCATCAGTGAAAAGTCACAGGGCAGAGAAGTGACTACAAGAAAGTGTGATAGTGATATGGTACAACAGAACCTTCTACAGAAATTAAAAGGTATGTTTTATACTTGTTGTAGTTGGTTATTGGTAATGGCCTAGGGTTTGATCATGGAAGATAAATCATGTACCCTTGAGGGTTTGCAGGTTGGTTGGTACTTGTTGTATAAGGTAGATCTACAAAAGTATATTCCTGGTGTATTGGTTTTTTATGGTTGGGACACTTAATGAGATAGTTTTGTATAGTACATCTTGTGATTTTGGAGCATATTTGAGTCATCTTGGTTGAAGAGTGTTAGTGAAGATACTGGTATAGTTTGAAGCCGCATTACAGTCAGGGTTTACTATATGATGGATGTAAGGGTTTCCTATATCTGATGAATGGTTCATGGTTTATGTGTGGAACTTGGTTGGTGAGGCATTCTTGAATTCAGTTCATGATATATATACTTTTTTCATAGGGTATGTGACATATATGATTAGATCTGAGACTAGAGTGTTGAGTTCCAGTATCAGGTTCAGTAGTGATAGTTGACAAAGGAAACAATAGTAAAGTTGAGAGGGTTACTAGTAATCCATGAGTTGTAGTGAAGAAGGTCATGAAAATCCACGAGTTACAGTTAATAGAAGCATGGATACGTGTGTGTTGCAGTATAGACAGGTTGTGGATCTACAAGAAAGTTTTGAATAAGTTTGGTACATGTTGGTTACATGTTGTTGGTGCAGATTGGTACATGTTGGTTACATGTTGTTGGCACAGATTGGTACATGTTGGTTACATGTTGTTGGCACATATTGGTACATGTTTACAATGGTATATTTCATAGTGATGGTGTGGTAGTGGTTTCATCAATTATTTGAGACCTATATTTCATGGTGGTTGAACGGGGAAAGGATAGTTGGTTATAGCCATCTTCTGATTGTATCCGGAGAACATAGGGGGTTGTATCCTCCTTCTAGTTGTAGCTAGAGAATTGGGGAGTTGGAGCTTCCCTCAGATTGTATCTTGAAAATATAGGGGGTTGGATCCTCCTTCTAGTTGCAGTTGGAGAACAAAGGAAGTTGTTTCTTCCAATGAAAGTAATTCTTAAATACATATAAGAAAAATCATTATGTTATTTTCTCCTGCATTATGTTCCCACGTAAAATACCGGTGTACTGTGTATGTGTATGGTTGTTCATTTGTTCATGGTATGTTTATTATTCACTTGTTGAATGATAATGGTATATTTATCATAAATATAAAAAACACCTATATATTGTGGTTAAAAAGGATATAATTTATCTATTACTGATTCACTCCCCCTCTCAATAATCCAACTGATTTCTTTGCAAGATGAATGGAACTTTGGTTGTCACAGTACAACCTATTATTCTCTTGTTGTTTTCCCAATTCCTCCATAAAACTATGTAACAAATCATATCTTTACTATCCTATGTAGCAGTAACATACTCTGCTTTCATTTTTGAAAGTGCAACAACATTTTTGTTGTTTCAAAATCCAACTTATTGTTGTTCCACCTATCGTAAAAACATACCATGTGGTGCTCTCCTACTATCTTTATAAATTTTCATATATGAATCACCATATCCATGTAGAATAGTGTTTGAACCTACAAAACATAATTCATGAGTACACTACTACATATTCAAAAAAAATCGATGAACTATTTATGACGGTACAGACAAAATTAGTTGTATTGTCGAAAAAATACAAGATAAATATTTTAATTTTTCAATTTTTTTCAATCCCGCTCGAATTTATCGAACTTGAGATGGAAATGGATCTTCATTGCAGTTGACATGTCTAGGAGAAGGTGTATCTATTGAGACGCACTTTGACATTCGTCTCAATACCGACGATACTACTGCTAACCATTTCTTTCTTCAAATAGTCACCCATTGTTTGACAAAGTCAGCATTGACTTCGTCAACTGTCGTCGAAAGTTCAATGGACAAAAAATTATAAATGTGTTTCATTTTATATATCTTGTGACAGTTTTTCTATAAAGACGATGGTTTATAAAGGGTATAAGGTGTTCTAGTCAAGCGAAAACAAATTTAATTTTATATGTCAATTGCATTAGAAAAATATAATATATATTCTATTACACCACTCAATTTTATAAGATAATCATCACTGTATTTTTGGGGGGAAGAATTTTAGAAAGTATTAGAGGTAGTAAAAAAAGTAAATAGGATGAAAAGGGTGATGATAAATTCTATTTCCCTTGAAAAATACATTGTATTTCACGTCCCGTAAGAATTTTAATAGCAACAGCTAAAAGACATTGCAGGAGATATGGGCACATTGATGGGGGATCAAATGAATATTATCCCATGGTAATTAGTTGTATATTCATTATTTGTCTTTATAATGATTGTGTTTATAAAATTTATATTTTTTTAATATTTTTTATACACAGTAATTTGCATGATTTTTTGTGATTATAAAGTTAAAATCCCCCCCTAACTTTCTGCACAATGCACCAAGTAGTAGTAGAAATGATGTTGTACAAGTTGAGGAACATGAAGTGAATAATGAAGATCACGTTAATGATCCCATATAAGAAGATGAAAATAATAACATAGTTCAAGATGATGGGACAAATCAAATGATCCAAGACATTTTCTCTCTGTCGGATGAGGATGGGGACAGTGATGGTATTTATGATGAACCTCTGATAATAAAGGAAAACAAACGATTTTATAAAGGCTCAAGAGTAAATATTATCTCTGCTACATTGTTGTTGGTGAACTTAAAGGTTATGAATAATATGTTGAACACTTGTATGACACAGATCCTAAGGTATGTAATATGTTTCATCACATATACATAGAGGTTGATTTTTTTCTCTTTTTTTTAGTGTTAATTAATGTGTAAATTAAGAATGCAATATTTATGATTAATATTCTTTACATTAACTAGTTATTTTTTATGTTGTATATTGTTAGGTCAATTTATGTTACCATCGCCAAATATTTTACCTCGCACATATCAAAATTTACATGCCATTATGAAACACATTGGAATGGAGTATCAAACCATAGATGCAAGTCCTAATGATCATATTATATATTATGGACAATATGTGTCGAAAACATAATTTCCACAATGTCTTATCAGTAGATATTGAACCAATCAAGTAACAAAAAGGGTGCCTCAAAAGGTTATTCCTCATGTTCCCATAATTCCATGTTTGCAACGATTGTTCAGGTGAGAAACCATAGCACATTTTATGGATTACCATGCACAAAACAGAAGTGGAGATGGTGTTCTTCAAATGCCTATAGATGGTTATGCATTTATGGAAATTGAGGAAAATGGGAAGAATTTAAAGCTGAACCTCGTGATGTTAGGCTTTCATTAGCAGTTGAGAATGTTAATCTATTAAGAGAGATTAGGTCTATTTACTTAGTGTGGCCTATTTTTTTTATCAACAATAACATTCCTCCTTGGATGTCAATAAAGAGGGAGTACATAATGTTGACAATGATTGTTCTAGGTATTTGTTTACACTAATTTTTCGAATGTAACATTTCTGTTTGTTTCGTTTTTTGCGTAATATCTTTTATTTATTTATTTAATTATATATACATATCATGGTAGTAATTATGTGTAATTTAAAACAATTAGGTAAGTACCAAATTAAAGATATGAATGTATATATCGAGCCTCTTATTGATGAGCTACTAAAGTTATGGGCTAACATCACTATGTATGACATTTGTAAGCCAATCGAGGAGAATAAATTTCAAGTTTGTGGAATACTTGTATGGACAATTCATGATGCCCCAGGACTAACACATTTTTGTGGTATGTAACATTATGTTGCACTTTATTACTATATAATTATTTAAATATATCATGCATGTTTTTTAAATAATCCCATTGTATAATTGACATTAATCCATTTGTTGCAGGTTTTCAAACAAAGGGTAAATTTGCATGTCTAGTTTGTGGTCCTAAGATGAAGTATCCTCATTCAAACAGTTTAGGAAATATGGTTTTTGATGAGTATAGGCACTTCCTCCCTAAAAACCATAGGTATTGTACTATTGAAATACATCTTTTCAATGAGAAAGAAGAGATTGGATTAAAACCACGAAGAATGACACCTCACCTATGGAGGTTGGAATATAATAGAAATCGTCAAGGTACACAATTTCTTTATGTATCATATATGTAATGTTTTGAATTTTTATTTTAATTATTGAATTTATTTTACCATATTTGATAATTATTGTTGTGATTTCTTTTATGTTTCATCAAGGCCACCATCGTGAAGGTATTAATAATGGGCTTCCATGAGGAATGAAATGTTATCCCACTCAATTCATGAGGTTTCCCTACTATGAGGAGATAAAAATATCTCATTTGTTTGATACAATGCATATCAGGAACAATGTGATAGAAACATTATGGAGAATCATAGATGGTATGGGGGTAAAGAAAAAATTGTGAAAATTTGTACTCACATTCAGGAAGTCAATCATGTAATACAAAGTGTGATCCTATCAAATCGCGATGGAAACTGAAATAACCTTCCATGGTTATTAACAGAATAGCAAAGCAATGATGTAAAAGAGGTCATTCAAAGAATTAAATTTCCCATAGGTTTTTATTCAAACATAAATAATATATTAATGAAGAGAGGTGAATTTGGTGGGGTAAAAAAACATGATTGGCATACCTTCATTAAGGTAATAATTTTGGTATACATATTTATATATTGGTAGTATACATATTTTAAGATTTTTGTTTTTTTTTCTACCTTTGGAAACAAATAATGATTCATTTTTATTGTTACAATATGTTCTACCTCTATCTCTCCCAAACAACTTTGACAACAATGTCAAACAAGTTATACATGATCTTAGAAAATACATGAGGTAAGTAGTTGTGATTTATATGAAAAATATTTTTTCAATTTGTTGTTGTACTTAATGATATATGTTTTACTTGTAATTTAATATATATTATGTTTTGTTGAAACATGTTGCTTTCTTGCATCATGATATTTATATGGTTGTCATTGAAAGAAATCCATCAAGATGATATACAGTATTGGAAGAGAAAAATTCCTTGGCTAATGTGTGAAATGAAAAACTATCTACCTCCAACTTTTTTCAATGCACAAAAACACTACCTCATACACCAAGTTGAGGAGATTGAAATGTGTGGACCTATAAAAACAAGGTCAATGTGGATGGTGGAGAGGGACTTGAAATCATTGAAGGATTTGGTTAGACAAAGACCAAATCCTAAGGGTTCTATGTTGAGAGGTTCTATGGTATATCAATCCATGGTGTATATTAGTCAATATCCTCCTAAATTAGCAACGCCAACTATGCATGCAGTGGATCACATTTGGGATGTGAACTCGATCAAAAAAATTGATGGGGAGCACATGTTGGGGAAAGGTATAATGAATAAAGTGATAGGTAATTAAATTGTGGAGATTTATAATAAATATAACTTTTCATTTTTTGTGTATATTATCATACTCATTTAATATTTATTCTTTCATCAATTATTAATATTTACCATGGTTATAACTAATATTTAATATTGGTGAATTATGATTTTTTTATTCAGTTTCTCAAGATTGGGATGCACTACATATATACATAGCAAACAATATTGATTGGATGAAGGTATGGATTGAAATATGTAAACAACATCTTGGCGGTAGGTTATCATGGAAAAAATTGTCTAAATTGGCTAGAGAAGCTTGTTGTAATGGAGATTCCAATGTTATGTAGAGGGAAATTGATTTAGCATATGGTTTGAAAGATGGACATGCAAGCAAATTCACCCTTTTTATTTAGTTATTTTATATTATATTAATGTGACTGCAGGTGTGTGTTTTTTTCAATTACTTTCCAAGTTATATAAATATGTTTATTAATTGACAATGCATATTTTACATGTCTAACATATTGCAGTTGAAACACAACAAGGATATGTGGTGCAATGGCCGTAAATTTTGCATCAAACAATTGGATGAAACGAGGAAAACTTTTGATAGTGGGATAATTGCAGTATTCCAAGTCACTAATGTTTCCTCTAGGAGTGACAGACATCCCTGAGAATATGAAAATAGATATTATGGGTATTTGGATGATATACTTGAATGTGACTTTAATTCCTTCAAATTAGTTTTGTTCGACGTCAAATGGTATGGCTTACAAATGCATGAACGTGATGAGTAAAGAAATGTTATTCAACATGCCAAAATATTTTCAATGATTAAAACAATGGTGTTTGAAATAGGACATGATCTCTATGTTTTTCCAAGACAATGTGAAAAGGTCTTCTACTCAAAGGTTCTAGGTGAGAGGGGTTTGTCATTTGTTGTTAGATATAATCCAAGAGGAAGGCTAGTAATGTATATTGTAGAGGAAGAAAATGATATTGAAGAACAAGGTGATGTGCCAAAGACAGAGAAAGAAGATGGGTCAATAGAAGAAGAAGACGAAGAATATGAACCAGGCGTAAGAGACAATGCAGTTCTTGATGATGATGTCAATGAAGATATGCTCGAAAATGACATTAATGACGATGATGATATCATCAATCCTTTCAATGTTGTTTCTCAATCGGATGATGATACATATGTTGAGTTGGATGAAGAAGAAGATACAGAATAAGGATGATACAGATGTTGAGTTGGATGAGGTACATAACTATATACTTTAATTTGTATAAAATACTTTTTGATTAATTGGGTTGGTTGTCATTGATATCAACCCTTGAAGCCCCAATAGTTTGATTAAGGGTATCAAGTCTATTTTAATTATAAAGGTATTAATATAATTGTATTTGTAGGTAATACTATTCTATATGAATAGTACATGTCATGCCATTTTCGGTTATATGTGGAATGTCACATAACTCCTCATGGTTAGAGAGTTATGGCCATGTGAAGTTGGAGAACCCATATGAGTTATATAGAATCCCCTAGAAGGTCAAAGAAGTCAATTTATTCTAGAATCTCCTAGAAGAAGTTTACTAGTCAAAGTGGTTGTAACTAGGAGTTAATCATGAGTTAAGTTATTGCAAAAAGAAAATATTTAAAAATAAATTAGTTGAAACTAGAAGTGGTGAGTTTACTATTTGTGGATAAAGTGGTTGTAAGTGTACAAAGTGGTTAGAAGTTGGTTATCTCTAAAAGAAGGAAGTTGGGTAAAGTTAGTTAGAAGGTAACCCCTTGAGGAAGCTACTTAGAGAGTATGAATAAGAGAGAAATGTTCTCCTATTAGCACTGATTGAGCACATTGAATATCTATTTTTGAGAATTGTTTTGGGCAGGTATCATTGAAAAATATATAGGAGTGAGTCTAAAGAAACGACAAAGTTGCAGGTATGAAGGGTTGAAACTGTGGGTACTGAACTAGGTTTTTATTGAATACATTTGCAGGTTGCAGTACTAGAAGGGAGCAGACATCCACAGGCCACAGTGGGAAAAAGCACAGATACCTGCAGGCTTACTAAAGATAAAGTACAGATCTGTTTCCAAAGATGAAAAGGAATATCTTATCTATCATCAGTGACAAGATGCAAGGCTGAGAAGTGACTATAGGAAGGTGTGACATTGATATGGTATAGTAGAAAATTCTACAAAAATTAAAAGGTATGTTATATACTTTTTGTAGTTGTTTATTGGTAATGGCCTAGGGTTTGATCATGGAAGATAAAGCATGTACCCCTAAGGGTTTGTAGGCTAATTGGTACTTGTTGTATGAGGTAGATCTATAGTGGTATATTTCTACCTGATTGTCTTTCTATGGTTGGCATACTCCATGAGATAGTTTGTTATAGTACATCTTATGATTTTGGAGCATATTTGAGGCTTGGTTGAAGAGTGTTAGTCAAAATATCGGTACGGTTTGAGGCTGCATTATAGTTAGGGTTTATTGTATGATGGATGTAAGGGTTTCCTATATCGGATGAATGGTTCCTGGTTTATGTATGGCACTTGGTTGATGAGGCATTTTTTACTTTAGTTCATGGTATATACTTTTGGCCTAGGGTATGTGACATATATGATCATATCTAAGACTACAGTGATAAGTTCCATTATCAGGTTTAGTAGTGAAGAAGGTCGTGAATATCTGTCAGTTGCAGTTAATAGAAGCACAGATACCTACATGTTCCAATATATATAAGTCATGGATCTGAAAGAAATTTTTGAAGAAGAATGAGATCACTGATAGATTTGGATCAGTGACAGTGACAGAGGTTAGCAGTGATGGTAATTGAGGTTAGAAATAATAGTGACAAGTTTTTCACATTTGGTACTTATATTTAAGGGTGGCTAGACGGGGCAAGCATAGGTGGTTCTAGCCACCTTCCGATTGTATCTGAAGAACATACGGGGTTGTAGCAAGAGAATTGGGGAGTTGTATCTTCCCTTCGGTTGTAGCCTAAAAATATAGGGGTTTGGATAATCCTTCCATTTGTAGCTGGAGAAAAAAGGAAGTTGGTGCTTCCAATGAATGTAATTCTTAAAGACATATAAGAACCAATGAATGTAATTCTTAAAGACATATAAGAAAAAACATTTTGTTTTTTTCTCCCACATTGGGTTTCCAAATAAAAATATTGGTGTATTGTGTATGTGTATGGTTTTTAATTTTTTCATGGTTTATTTATTCTGCACTTGTTGAATGATAATGGTATATTGATCATAAAGATAAACAACACCTGTATACTATGGTTAAAGAGGATTAT
>CBVK0100589818.1:0-10090 GCA_900067695.1 Picea abies | reverse complement strand
CCTAAACAATGGTTCAGATTTAATGAGCTACATATCATAGGTTTCAGTCCTTACAATCTCCCCTCCCTTGTGAGTCTTTTTGTTTTGTTGACTATCCATAATTACTGCTTGAAGAACTCTTTCTGTAAATTGCTTTGACAGTTGGTATTCAAAAACAGGGTAGACAGAAAAATCAAGGTTTGATGATAGAGTTGTTTTCCTAGAGTTCACCTTGTCCAAATATTTACACACATCAATGGTATGAGATAGAGAACAATCCAAAAAGGGAGGAATATAGGAACCACTGAGATTTGTAATGAAATGAAGACAAGTGAGATTTATTTGCTACAATAGGGTTTCAACATCATAAATATCAGTTTGCAATGCCAATGGGTATGCAATTTAATATTAGTTCTAAAAATGATTAACCATATTCCTCATGTTTGATAGGGGTCTCATTCAATTTGTTCCTCTCTGCATCTTTTGACAAAAATTTAGACAACCTACCCTCTGAAAAGTTTCACTGAACAATGGTTCAGAGTTAATGAGCTGCATATCACAAGGTTCAGTCCTCACAATATCCCCTCCCTTGTTAGTCTTATTGTTTTGCTGACTATGCATAATCACTTCTTGAAGAATACTTTCTGTAGTTTATTATGATAGTCGATGTGCGAAAACAGAGCACACATGAATTTTGGGGTTTAATGAAATAATTTTTTTCCTAGAGTTCACCTTTTCCAAAGATTTATACACATTAGTGGTATGAGATAGAGCACATTTCAAAAAGGGAGGAATAAAGGAACAACCACTGAGATTTGTAATGAAATGAAGACAAGTGAGATTTCTTTGCTAAAATAGGGTGTCAACAACATAAATATCGGTTTGCAACACTAATGAGGTATGCAATTTAAGCTTAGTTCTACAAATGATTAACCATATTCCTCATGTTTGATAGGGGTCTCATTCAATTTGTTAAGACTAAGTTTCAAACCGATGCAGAAGATGAGGGTTTCAACAATTCTGGAAATAGAGGATTCGTAGTGCCTAGTTCGCAGTGCATGCTAGTGATGCAGAGTCAAATAAAACTATTCATAGTGTTGAGGTATCAGTGGGATAGGTGGCTTATTTGCAAAGTAAAATATAAGGTGATGTTAAGATAATGGTCTAAACTGGTGAGCAAAGTTTAGAGCGCCATAGAAATGGATTTGAGAGTTGGAAGCAAATGAGCTTGAACAGCTCGCAGCACCAGTAAATTAAGTAGCATAAACTCCTCTTTCAACCTTTGAATAACATGGATATCATCAAGGAGTACCTGATACACCTGGGTTTGATCCTGGTGCTTATGAACCTGAGTTGATCTATTTGAAATTCATCCAAAATCAATGATCTTCTTCATCCAGTCTTCAACACTAGTTCGTAGTGCCAAGTTCAAAATAAAATAATGCACTTCAAGAAGATTGTTAGAAATTTTGTGACAAAATCCTTGAAAATATAATTAAATGACGGTGATGAAAACCATTAAATTCCCCTTGATACGTTTCTTATTTTCAATAATGAAATATGATTGTATGAGGTAGTCAAAGGTACGATGCGAACTTTTAGGTGAGTTGGCAGCAAATACACTTTCCTTTTGACTTGACATCTAAACAATTTGAAAGTGACCCAAAGAAAACTTGTGTACAACTTGGAGACACGACATGTCATGGTGATGATGTTTAGGTTCAAGAGTGTGACTCATAAGGATAATTATCCTTATCATGATGAATAGTCTCATGGCGTAAAGACTCTAAACCAAATATGAAACAATACTTTTCTTATAAAAACCAAAAATTTGAGTTATCACAACAAAAAGACCTAAAACCAAATGACTTCAAATAAATCAAAACCAACGTGTTTTTTACCCCCTACAATTTTATGTGCTAACAGGGACAGTCGATTCCTAAACACATTTTGGTCGAGACTTTGGTCACTATTGGACACAAAGATCACCAAGTCCATTTCATTCCACCCCAGATGGATGGCCAAAATGAGGTCATCAATTGAATGATCGTGCACATCCTTTGCATGTAAAATTCCAATCACCCCTGCACCTAGGATGAGAGTATTCCCTATGTTCAAAATAACTACAACATATCCATACATAGCTCAACTGGCCATTGCCCCTTTTAGGTAGGATTGGGATTTCAACCATTGGGTCTCATGGATGTTGCAGTACCCCTTGTGGCCACCTAAGAAGACTCATCACATGCTCCAAATGGAGTTGAAAAAGCCACCCAATTCATTGAGCGGATCCATAACATTCTCCAACAGGTTTAGGATATTTTACAGAAGTCCAATTCCAAGTACAATTAGCACCATGATAAACACCAGGTGCCACCCCGGTTTTAGGTGGGAGACAAAGTTTGGTTTCACTTGTAGAAATAAATCCTTACAAGACCTCATTGGAATCTTCGTCCACTCCATTATGGACCCTGTTAGTCTGTAACATTGCGCTTGACTATGATAGGGAAATTTATGGAATCATCAGGTTATTCCAATGGCATTTTAATGGTTTTATGATTTGGTTTTTTAAAAGGGTGGTTGAAAAACAGTTCAAGGTTTCAAGGTAAACAGGAATTTTAGAATAAGGGCAAGAGATATCCCACTGACTCGTTAAAGGGTAGCCACATAGATAAATTAGACAAATAAGGAAAGAGAATATGAGGTCTTCAATTTGTTAAACTCACATAGAATTATTATCTCAAAATATAATTAAGAAACAAGAACATTATCTTGTAAATCAAATCTTGATAATAATAATAACAACAAATACTTCACTGTATCAATTAACTATAAGAAAAACAATGCATTGTAATTGAAAAATGATCTCAAGAAAGAAGAGAAAAAGAACATGAAAGAAGATAAAGTCTGGCCATCAAAATGACTTTGCCATTAAGTGTCCACATGGAATAAAAATGTCTTACAAGGATTTTCAAAACAGGTCCCTAAATATCCAACTTTTCGACCAGCACATAATCTTTCATCTGTCTACTTAAATTGTACAAAATATGAATACAGGTCCTATTTTCTCATGTTTTGTTAATAATAGGATCTAATCAGTATCTATCTTCTAGGAAAATCGTCTCAAAATGAACATTTACATTGCCAAAATAGAAATCATCTCAACAACTTAATCCAAAATGATTTTACAACAACATATCAGATCCCACAAAATTTGGAATTGGTTTTTACTTAGTTATACATTCAAATTATCCAACTTCACAAGTCAAAAACAAGTAGATCATCCTTTATTCCTTGGGTAAATATCAAAAACTTCTAAAAATGTGTAAAAATACCTTCATAAGGCTATCATGATATAATTATAGCGTTGGCTTTAGTAGTCCTTTGTTTCAGCTTGGTTGTGAGAACAATCTTGTGCCAATACTATTTGAAGTTAGACACTCGTAGCTCCTTGAGCAATGCTTTTTGCTCCTTTCTCTTCTTCTTGAAACCCTGTATATTTTCCTATTGTTTGGTGCTCCATTTCTCTACTTGATCCTTTTCCTTATTTAACTGTTTCACCATTATTTGGAGTTATTTGATCTTCTCTTTATCACTTTTGACCTTGACTTTGAATTCTGGAAATTCTTCTGCAGGTGAAGGCTTGTTTAGGTCTATAGAAACCTTAGGTTCTCTCAGTTTAATTTGGTATCTAGAAGATAGTCCTGAGCTATGATCATCATCAGAACTATCTGAGTCCATGGCCTCTGGAATATATGGTATCTGTTTTGAATCTACAGGATGATAATATTTTTTTTCATAAATTCTATTTTTTCCTTTAAAAAGTGCTTCAGCTCTTGATAATTTGGTGGTTTCTCTTGTTATAGGTCCTATAGAATGTTGAGCAACCTGTTTGCCTTTTTCTTTTGTTTTCCCCAAGTTTTTATTTTCTTTTTATTTCCTATGTAATGTAAGTCTTTCTTCCTATTCTTTGACACCTTCTTTAGAGTCCTCGGAATTGTCTTCTATGACTATAATATTTTCCTTTTTGATAGACTGGTCAAACATAGCTTTAGATTTTAACCTATATTTGTTGACAACCCTAGTGGAATTTCTCCTAGGGTATTTATACATAGGTGCAGATTTCTTCCCCTGTTTTTTGCCTGTGCCACCTTTCTTCTGGTTGATTTTTGTTTATGTCTGACTGTGTGTCTAATTTAGCCTACATTGTAATATCCATCTGTATCTTCTTTCATTTTTATGTCTACATCAAAAAACATTTCAATATTTGCATCAGGTTTTGATCTCTTACCTCTGTTGGTGGTGGACTCTTCCTGACTTTCATCTATAGGGTTATCAATAGTGGTTTGTTGAGTCTTCTTCCTTCTTTTGTTGGTCCTTATCACCATGGTTGCAAATATTTCTTCTTTGAATGGGAATTCATCAATTGCAATACTCTGTTTCTGTGTAGCTGCCTTTTTCCCTTTATCATTTTCAGGTTTGCTTGGCTATGGATCATTATTTAGAGACTGGATTAACCAATCCCAGTGTCTGTGTACTTCACACAAAGTAGAAACAACCAGTGTCTTTATCAAAACTTGATGGAACATGCTACCTTTAGTTGTGGCAAGGTGTGATTGTACCCTTTTGGACATCTTCAATAGACTTTTGAGTAGAAAATATGGTAAATTTAGGGGGTGATCTCCATTGATGTGAATTAATAACCTGATATGGTAGATGTAAACCAACGAGAACCTACCCTCGCATGTAATATATCTGTGAATTATGATCAGAGAGAAGGGATGATTTTAGGGGCTAAATTTCGCTCATGAGCTAATTTTCCATGTTTTTTCTAAAAATGAGATTCACTATTTTAAAAATGATTCGCCCAAATTCTATAGGATGGATTAGTAAGATTCGCCAAGGTTTCTACATTTTAAAATAAATTTCCATGTTTAAAATCATTCCTGTCAGAGAGATATGCCACTCTTGTCTGATCCAGCTGTGGGGAACTCCTTTCTTCCAATCTAGGTTCTGTTTATTTGGTAAGAGGAATTGGTTCACGAATTGCATGACCATGTGCTCCTTTTTCCACCATCGTTCTCCCCCAATCAACAATTTGCAAGCTTTGGAAATGGAGTTTTCCATCACCATCATAAAAAACTTTCCAATCACAAATTCGAAACCATCGAAGTTATGTGCGAATATCATGGACACATGTTCATCATGTCCATGTAAATTGGTGAAAAACTCGAACCAGCAAGCAGCCTTAAATCTATGTGCCATATGTGTGTAATCTTCAATAAGTTCAGTGCCCTCTGGTTCTAACCTAACGATTTGTCCACTTTTCTTCAGCGCCATGTCACTGATACAGTCCTGTAAAATTCCATGTTGTTTGAAAATGAGAAATTTTTAAACCTGTACTTGTTATTACACAAAAATTTCCCTAAATAGATATCTGCACACATCATCCGACAAATTAGAATAATAAATGATGACATCATTTAATAATATCTGGAAAAAGGACTGATTTGATGCAGGTACAACATGATCTCATTCACATAATGGTTAAAACTACATCATCGATTCAAGCCATATCGTGGAGCACATGCAGGTCCTTTATCCACGATTTGTGTGATCATGATGAGATTTGGATGGTTTGCACATGTTAAAACATAATTACCTTAGCACTGCAAAAATATCATTATTCCTATAGCACCATTCATGACTTGGCAATAATTTGAATTTTCTAAATTCAAATAAGCAAATGATGTGACAAATCTCATTAATCCATGTCCTAAACCTTCAAATCCTGTAAAATTCAGTGTTGTTTGAAAATAAGAATTTTTTAAACCTGTAGTTGTTATTACATAAAAATCTCCTTAAATAGATATCTACACACATCATCCGATAAATTAGAATAACAGATGATGACATCATTTAATAATATCGGGAAAAAGGATTGATTTGATGCAGGTACAACGTGATCTCATTCATATAATGGTTAAAACTACATCATCGATTCAAGCCAGATCATGGAGCACATGCAGGTCCTTTATCCATGATTTGTGTGATCATGATGAGATTTGGATGGTTTGCGCATGTTAAAACATAATTACCTTAGCGCTGCAAGAATAGTGGTGTTCCTATAGCACCATTCATGACTTGGAAATAATTTGAATTTTCTAAATTCAAATAAGCAAATGATGTGACAAATCTCATTAATCCATGTCCTAAACCTTCAAAACTTAAGAAAATTATTTCAAAATGAAAACAATGAAAAACATAACAATCTCAAACCAAGGATAAAGTCTAAAAATCAAGCAATGAGGTATAAGATGGGAGGATTTAGGATTAGAGAATCTCAATAAATCAAGAACAAAGTTAGAGACTAACATTGGCTCCTTCTGGGGGTGAAGTTTTGATGATAAAACTCCAATAATTGCAGACCAATGCCTTTACCTTACTTCTAATTAATTGATTTACCTTCTCTGTCATCCTTTATTCACAACAAAACTATATAAAAACAAGTCCATTTGGGTATATTGAGTCTTTATTGAAAGAAAAACCTATTGTACAGGCCTAAGCCATTGATGAATATTTAAGTTTCAGAAACCTCCCATTCATTGGGCCCCCAAAAGTTTTTGTGTCATCTAGATTATGTAGGAGAAAAGTATTATTATCCATCACCTTGGCTATTCTGAAAGGACCATACCATAAGTTATCAAACTTACCATGTTTTTCTTTATCCTCTCTCCTAGCATCCCACCTTAATACCAAATCTCCTTCATTAAAAAAATATTTCTTAGTTCCTTTATCAAATGTGGCTTTGACTTTGCTCTGGTGAGCAGCAACTTTCTGACTTTGCTCTGGTGAGCAGCAACTTTCTGATTCATCTTCTCTCTAGCCTACTGAACCTCAATCATCTGAAAAATTCTCCTTTGGACATCATTGGGTTCTTCTAACTCTTCTTGAAAAACATTTAAGACTGGTAAGCCCAATTGAGTTGGAATAATAGCTTATGTTCCATACACCATCTAGAAAGGAGAGGTCCCAATAGATTTCTTATTACTGATACAATCAACCCATAGGGAAAACTTTAACTTGGAATCCCATGACCTTTTATTTTCTGCAAGTAGCTTTTTGATAATTCTTATAAGACTTTTAGTGGAGGACTCTGCTAACCCGTTTCCTTGAGGGTATTATGGGGTAGAGTGGACCAATTTGATGTTATACGTATTTCAGAAATCAATCATGGAGTTGGATTTAAAAGCTTGAGCATTATTAGTAACTAGTTTTTTAGGACAACCAAACCTAGAAAAGATATGTCCTTCAAGAAATTCCATGATTACCTTGTTTGTTTCATTCCGAGTTGGGATTGCTTCAATCCACTTTGTAAAGTAATATGTGGTTATAAGGATCCACTTATGTTGTCCAAAATATGAAGGGTTGATTTCCCCAATGAATTCCAAGCCCCACTGTTGAAATGATCCATGAGCGATGATAGGTTTCAGAGGAAGAGACATAATTTTATGCTTTCCTGCAAACTTCTGACAGGGTTCACATGCCCTGACCTGAGAAACAATGTCTGAGAACAGAACTGGCCAGTAATAGCATGCCCTAAGAATATTGAAAGTAGTAGATTTCCAATGGTGATGACCTCCACAAACACCATGGTGTAGATCACAAAAAATTTGTTTAGCCTCTTCTTCATCAACACACCTCAACAATATACCATGAGGATCTTTCCAGAATAGGATCTGATCAATAATGCAATACTTTACTGATTTTAATTTTAATGATCTGAACTTTGATTTATCCAATTCTTGAGGAGATTGAACGTTCAACAGAAAAAATATAATATCCTTGTACCATGGTGAAGAAACATACTTGTTGTTTACATGTGAGCTAGTTTCTCCAATCTGGAATGAAAAATCATGTGCTTTGCCTGAAAGATGATACAACCCAATTGCTTTGCAATTTGACTTTGTCATTAATTTGGAAAGGCCTTGACCTTTTATCAGCTGAGTTGGATTTATAGTCAGGTTGTAATGCAGGATTTTTGTTATCCATTTTCCTCTCTTTCCTTCACAATTAGGTTGAACTAAGATTTCTTTGACTACACTGCTTGGCACATAAGATGTGATCTCAGATTGAAGAACATATACCCTGAAAGATTTTAAAGCCTTTACCAGGTAATATGCTTGTTTTTCCATTATTTCATATTTCAGTTCAGAGTCTCTGAGAGTTTTGTTGAAGAAGGAGATGGGCTACTCATATCCTTGCTCATTTCTTTGTAGAAGAACACCAGTTATGTTGTCTTCTGAGGCAAATGAAAAAATCATGAATTCTTTGGAGTACTCTGGACTATTGAGAACATGGGCCTGAACAAGAGCCTGCTTAATCTTCTCAAGAGATTCTTTAGCTTCTAGTATCCACTTAATTTCTACATCCTTTTTCAACATGTCAGTAATGTACTTGATAATCTCTGCAAAATTAGCTATAAACCTCCTTAAAAAAATTATTTTACCTATGAATTACTGGATAGACTTCTTGCTTCTCGGAATGTCTATCTATTGGATAGCTTTTACTCTTTTAGGATCTATCTTAATACCTTCAGGTGAAATAATATGTCCCAAAATGTTTCCTTCTTCCATGAGAAAATGTGATTTTTTAGGATTAAGTGATATATCGTACCTCCTACATTTCTAAAAAGTCTTCTTCAAGTGTTGTAAATGTTCTTCATCAGATGTTGAAAATACAGTGATGTCATTAAGGTAAATAACTACAAACCTGTCTTTCTCACCAATAAAAGCAATGTCCATAGCCCTCTGAAAAGTGGTTTCTTCATTCATCAATCCAAAGGGCATCTTTTCATACATGAAATTTCCCCAGTGAGTGGCAAAATATGTTTTATTATTGTCCTCCTCCATTACTGATATTTGATTGTACCCTAAGTATCCATCAAGCATAGAGATTTTATTTTCCCCTACTACTCTCTGTAAAATATGATCCATTTTTGGTAATGGATAATTGTCTTTTAGGGAACACCTGTTCAAATTCATGAAGTCCACATAGAGTCTTATTTCTCCACTCTTATTCCTGAAAGGTACAATATTAGCTATCCACTCTGAGTATCTTAGTGGCACTATAATTTTGGCATCCAATAACCTTTTCAGTTGTTTTTCTATTATGGGTAACAGCAAAGGAATAAATTGCCTAGAATTTTTCTTAAAAGGTTTTGATCTAGGTTTCAGAGGAATTTTGTGTTATATGATCTCTGTATCAAACACTTTCAGGTCTTCATAAGACCAGGAAAATACATCTGAATACTACTTCATCAATTCAACATATATATCTCTCTATTTCTCTGACAATTTTCTGGATATTTTAACCATTCTGGGATTTGAATCAGAACTGATTTCATAGTCCACTACATCGGTTTCTTTTGTCTGAATAACAGCCTTTCTGGAAACATCGTTGTGATCAACCAATCTCTCAAGTGTAACCAAACCTTTAGGCAGATGATTTTTCTTCAATTCAATGATTTTTTTCCCAATAACGATGTCTTGAAGAACATATGCAACATGGACCTCCACATCATCATCTTCATTGTCTTGATCTATTGAAATGTTGTAAAACTCTTTAATAGTCTTTAAAAATATTTGAATCTCCCCATCATCTTTAAGGACCTGCCAATTTTTTATATTATCTGGTATTGAGGGTCTGTGTCTAACCTCAATCTGAAATTTCAAGTTAGCAAACATTGGAGTCTTAAAGTTGTTGGCTGCAAGTGCCAAAGAGTCAGCCTGTTGATTCAAATTTCTATGCACAAAAGTAATGTTGAATGCAAAAAATAAATTATCCACATAATCCCACACTTTATTCCTATATTGTTTTAGCCTTTGTTGCTTGGTTTGATAAATGTTTTTATTCTGGTGGATAATAAGTTTTGAATCTCCAAAAACAAAAAGCTTGCCTATACCCATATATTTAGCATCTTTCAACCCTAACAACAAGGCTTCATACTCACTGATGTTATTGGTTGTATCAAATTCAAGTTTATATGACATAGGAATGACCTCTTGGGTAGGGGAAATGAAAAAAATCCCAGCGCCAGAACCTTCTCTAG
>CBVK0100589806.1:0-13078 GCA_900067695.1 Picea abies | reverse complement strand
GGCATTTTGCGATAAGCATAAGTGCCCCACGGAGTACGGAAGGTAGTTTTCAATTGGTCTGACGGAGACATTAAGACTTGGTTGTATCCAGAGAAACCATCCAATAAGGATAGCCTCTCGAAACCAGATACTTGTTGAAGTATCTGTTCCATGAGAGGAACAGGATAATTATCTTTATCAGACACTTTGTTGAGGTTTCAGAAATCGACACAAAGTCGAATTTCCCCGTTTTTCTTCCGCACCGGGACAAGGTTGGATACCCATTGAGTATGTCTAACAGGAAAAATTATTTTAGCACTAAGGAGTTTATTCAATTCTTTTTGTACGGTCGGTTCTAATTTCGGATGCATTTTCCTCATTTTCTGTTGGAAAGGCAAGGTTTGGGGCTTCATTGGGATAACATGCTGTATAATGTTAGGGTCGAATGTCTTAAGATCTTTGTAAGTCCATGCGAAGACATCCTTAAACTCTTTAAACAATTTAACAAAAGCATCTTTTTCTTGTTTAGAACATCCCAAGCCTAAATTGATACACTGAGGGTTTTCACTAGTTCCTAGATTGACTTTTTCATAAGACAGCGAGGAACTATTGGTTTTACAATTGGCCGTTTTTTTGAATTTATCTTCAAAATCATAAAATTTTTCTAATCTAGCAACAGATTTGGGTATGGAATTTACCATGTTCGATTGAACTTCAGGAGGTTTCGGATTAGGTATTACTGTAAAATCATGCAAATTATCATCATGCGTTTGTTCATCTATCACAGCTCCTTGGAAGGTTTCCTCCATGTGCAGAAAGTTAATGATCTATTGATCATCATCAAATACTCTCCAGTTCGTGATGTTATCTAGAACAGATGGTCGAAACAACAACTCCATAGAGAATGTGTTTGGAGATAAGCCTTCTGTAGGAAGAAGTTTAGAGGCAACATTAGCAAGTAGATATGCTTCAGCATTACTTGATCTAGGAATGGAATTTATGTTAAAAGCAGAAAATTCATTTATTAAACTCCATACCTCGGATTGGTAACATTTGAGATGCGGGGTAAGACAATGTATAGAATTTCTCACCTGCCTGACCACTATCTCTGAGTTTCCAAATACAACTAGAATTTGAATGTGCATGTCTAAGGATTTTCTGAGACCTTGTAGCCTCATATTCTGCAACATTGTTATTACATTCAAATTTTAATCTACAAGCCAATAACATTTTGTTACCTGCCGGATCAATGATGATGCAGCCTACGCCAACTCCTTCTTTAGACTTGGAACCGTTGAAGTATAAAGACCAAATTTGATTTTCATCGGGCTCATAGGGCTGTCGGATAGAAGTTGTTGGTTGCGTATATGCTTTGACCTTAGATTGTTGTTGTAAATTGTTGATAGGTGAAACTTCAGCCATGAATTTTCCGAAGTAGGTGTCCATTCCTTAGACTTCAGGCGAATCTGCCAGAGGAGTATATGGTTCATTGGGGTCATTCAAGTCTATGACCGTGAACTTGAGGTAACGCTCACGGTTCACCCTGATCCTGTTGGGTTTGCCGTTTTTCGGAAGCCATAGGTGAGACCAGTCTGTTGCGAAGTAACCGTGCAGCTGTTCTGACCAGTCCCTGCTCAAAAACATACCATACACTTCTGGAATATCAACCACAATTATATCGATGACTTGATGAACCTTCGGGTTAGACGATAATCTAATCAATACATTTTTCAATTCGCCTATAACTTTAACGTCTGTTCTATCAAGTTGTATGATTTTCAAAGAAGATGGTTCTACTTTGGCATTAATCTTTTGGCAGACTGACCAAGGCATCACGTTTGATGACGCACCTAAGTCAACCATACAATTATGTACATTTCTGTTGAAGATTTCAAAAGTTAGAAGAAAAGGAGGTACATTGTTGTGAGTGTTTAAAGTAGTAGCTTGTGGTTTCTTACTCGCATTTTCTAAGACTACCTTATCTGAATTATTTGCACTATTTACATTGTTATTTACATTGTTTACATTTGGTACAGGAAGGCTTCCTTTATCTTGAGGATCCAGATTGTTTTTTGCGGAAGTCTTCTGTGGGACTTTGCTTTGCACAACCTTATTACCATTTGAATTACCATTCTTGCCATTATCTGAAATATTTTGCAACATTTTCTGTAACAAAAACGGAAATTTCAACAACTCAAAAATAGAGATGTTAGCCTGTAATTTCTTAAGGTCTTCAACAACATCATAATCTATTTTAGGGCTAGCATTACTTTGTTTAGTTTCAACTGATTTAGAAGGCTTTGAAGGTAGAGTTGTGGTGTTATCGACAGGAGGTCTATTTGCGGTCTTGCTCCTAGTATTGTAAGGGTGCACAGTCTCAAAGTTAGCTTGGAAGATA
Source organism: Picea abies (assembly GCA_900067695.1). Classification (NCBI taxonomy): domain Eukaryota; kingdom Viridiplantae; phylum Streptophyta; class Pinopsida; order Pinales; family Pinaceae; genus Picea; species Picea abies. The sequence goes on along the minus strand of CBVK0100589806.1, from coordinate 10,701 downwards.
CTATCAGAGAGGTGACCAAAGATATTTGGAGAAGACTCTTCTTCTTGGGCTGTTTCCTGTTCGACTTCCTCTTGAGGGATTTCAGGAGGCATGAAGTCATCTTGGGGTCCTAGGATCGTCTGAAGAGCATATTGCAAACTTTCTAGGTTCAAGCCTTCGGGGTTTGGATTAGGTTGGCTAGTTTGAAAAGGCTTTTGGAAAGGAGGTTTGTAGGGTCCTTTACTTGAAGAGGCTTCATCAGTTGACCTTTTTAAATCTATGACTTGATTAGATAACTTCTGTACAACTTTGGTTAAATTTTCCAAATCAGAGTTTTCGAGTTGTGATTTGTTCTGTGTAGGTCTGGGAAGAATTTCAATCTTCTTCTTGGAAGAAGAAACAATCTCAATCTCATTGCTAGAGAAATCTTTAAGGCTAAGAATATCTTTTTCAATTTGAGTAGCCTCTTCAAAATCTTCTAACAACGTTTCCTTTTTGGATCTTTTCACCCAAATAGCTGTACTTTGAGGTAGAGCTTTAGTGTAGTAAGCTATTACAAGGCTTTCTGCAGGCATAGAGTCTGCAGGGATTCTATTCTTAAGTGTTAAAAATCTCTAATTAAAATCTTTAACTTTTTCTTTAGCATTCATTTTTAAGTTTGAAAGATTCATGACTAAGACTTCCGGCGGTTTGCCATCTCCGAATTTTTCCAAAAAAATTGACTCAAACTTTTCCCAAGATACTATAGTGTGAGGCTGCTGGGCAAAGTACCAAGTGGACGCATTACCCTCAAAGGTGTAAGGGAACAACCTATAGACAACATCTTCATGTTCAACGTTACGGAGTCTGATGGCTAATATAAATTTTTTGATATGATCTTCAGCTATCTGTTTTGAATCGGGATCAGACTTAGGAAGCCATTTCTCTGTGTGCTTGGGTAAAGGATGTTGGGCACCAGGTACAGCTACAGCATCCTGGTCCAACCATGGTCTAGTAGGGTTGTTCTGATTTGCCATTGGGGAATTGGGTGTGGAAGGACAGGAAGGTGGTTTACCTTCGTCAGAAGAGGAATCTCCCCTGGAAGAAGAAGGAGATGAGGAAGGGGGTGAAGGAGGAGGTGAAGGAGGTATCCTAGATCCTCCTACAGCAAGATTTGTGTTTGGATCTGTAGGATTCACAGTGGGATCTATATCACCTAGTTGTTCTCTAACTTCAGAGAAGTCTAGAGGTTGACTCCATGGGCGATGTGGTTGCCTAAGACTAGCAAAGGCTTTGTGTGATTTGATAAGAGATTGTCTGAAAATTTCTTGTATATCACCGCCTGTAGGATTAGGGGTTGCTGGCTCAACTGTGATCTGAGGATCTTCGGTTGAAGTAGTTGTTGTTTGAGGGGGGATATTATCTTGTGAACGACTTCTAGTCACTATGGGTGTGCGATTAGGTGGGGGAGGAGTCTTATGACCACCTCGTGCCATTAATTAAGTTCAGGCCCTCCTTCTAGCACCATTTGTTGACGGGCGAAATCGACCGTCCATCAATTAAGAGAGTGGAACCGGTCTGGGGTTGTCTAATAACCCAAGCCGTTTGGAATGGACCACCCTGACGAGTTTAACGGCTCCGTTGGCCGCCCTAAGGTATCGTATGGAAACCAAAGAGAAATGATTTGAGATAAGAAATCTAAAGGGAAACTAGAAACTAATAAAACAAAGACAAAGAACTAAACTAATAAAGGAAACTAGAAACTAATAAAGCAAATTAAACTAACTATACTAATCTAACTAGAAATTACTAACTACTTATATATATACAAGATACTAACTATGATTATAATAACTCAAATCAAATACCTAATTATCAGCTATGATGTTCCTTATTCACAAATATACAATATGGACAAACTACAGATTTGATTAAAACCTGCAAAACTCATGTGATTGCTGCCCTGAGACAGCCAAGGGTCTTTTTTATTTTATTTTTATATTTATGAAAAAGAAATAAAGCTAACTGAAATTCAACAATCTAATATATATTTCTGAAATTAAACGATCTAATATTAAGATTAAATCTATATTAAATTACTTAATGAAAACAGTAAACTACACTAATTAACCTGGAAACGCTCCAGGTCTGTCCTGTGTATGATTGCTTCTTAAGCTGATTGGAGGAAGAAATTCACACCATTTAGCCCTCAAGCTTCTCGTAAAGGATCAGCTATAATGCTTCCTGAAGTATGTTGCAGGACAAACAAAACATAAAAGAAATCATAACAATTTTCTGATTATAAATTCCTGCAAAAGGTAAACCTATTGTAAGGCAAATTTATATATTACAATTCAATTCATGAAGAAGACAAAGCTATCATCCACAAACAGAATCTACAACTGTTATGTCTTTTAACTATTTGGAAGAGACAAGATATAGATAACAGAAATAAAATTATATCACTTGAATTTGATTTAGATAGCAAAGTAATACTAAATCATAAACAATATGATATACAAAACATGGAACAAAGTGTTGGTATATTGAAAAGAAAAAGCTATGACAAGACACCAGTTCTTCTCCAGTTTGAATCAAAATTTTGTATCCTGGTTCTCCCCCAACTAAGGATGATCGATTATTACAAAACCATAGGTTTATATAGGTTTCTCACAAGGTAAAACCTCCTTGTGAATAAATTCAAATAAGTTTATACAATCTGGGAATAATCCCCAAAATCCCTTAAACTAAGCAACTAAAAATGCAAATGAAATCCTTAAGATATCTTCCAATTGCTCCTCATATCCATTACCAATTCGACTTTGCCTGTATTAGACACAAAGATCAAGTTAGAGGAGTATTTTATTAAGAAAATAATAAAAAAAATGACTTCTATAGACTCAGCTACAGAATCTTCTGATTCTGTAGCTGGTCTAGAATAGTAAACAGGACCAGATATATAATCAAATCAAATCGAATCAAATGATCTTGTAATAATCAAACGGTTCAATAAAAATAATCCTTTAAATCAAACCAAATCAAACAAGATACAATCGAGACTGAGTAGAAGTGCTCTGTTTTCCAATTAACATAAGATTGAATCAAATCTTAACAAAACTATTTCATGAATATAATCGATGATAAACAAAATCGTATGAGATACAATTATTAACGATTTGCATAGGATTCATATCGTTAAATTCATTGCCAATATAGAAATCTTGTCATGGTTTCATGCGTAACTATATCTATAAAATCCAGTCACGGGATTCGTTCGCTGGGTTTCAAGCATTTCAGAGGTATAACCGAAAACAATGGTTATCATTTACCAATTTTAATCACAACAGCAGATTGATATCTCTTAATTACAAACACGATGCACAAATAACTTCCATTGTAATCAGATGAAACCATATTGACTCATAAATCTTCACACAATCAATGGACAGAGACGCAATTAAATCGACATAATTCATGAACTGGGCAATAACCGACACCAATCAATGTAATTATAGAAGCGCTATCTGAATAGAATCCAATCCAAACGAATAATGAGAATCGAATTAGTTGCAAATCGTATATGTATAATCAGAATAGCATCAGATTTGGTCGCAAGATGTTGAAATAAAATTTAACCCATTTACCAATTACATTCAGATAAAACATAACCAATTCCAATCGTAGCATTGGCTGTATCACAAAATCAGCCTATTTTAAACAACTTCACTTATTATCAGGGCATTCAATTGTAGTTAGATTTGAACAATCATATCTACTTGACGATCCATCGAATCGAAAACAAATCCAACTGAATCTTAAATCATGACAAAATTATGTACAGCAGAGCATGCCTATGTAACAGAGCAAGTGAAATATGCACACAAAGTATAACATAAATGAGTGGAGATTATACCATCATAGTTGCTGAAACTATGTCAATTTTTAATTTACAATAGCGGTAGCAAATTCGACATTCTTGAACAGGATTGACCCAACAGTTCGTTGCTTCTTATCATTGGGTTGGACCTTTGCCTTCTGGCCAGTGAGCTTTGCCACTTGGCTTTCCAAATTGTGGATTCTGGACTGTAACGTAGGTACATCCAAGTAATATCTCTCTAACCACAGTCCACACTGATCACAAGGTGCATCAACATTTTGAACAGAAGGGGGTTTTGATGATTCCCCGAGGGTTTCATGGGATGGTTTAATACCAGGAAAATCAGGGTTATCCCGCAGACAGGGAGGTAAGTTTTTAACGAAATCGTAAGGAGGTTTGTTACACAAGCCCTCGGAGTAAGGATACTCCTCGACGAGATATTGTTCCACTTCAGAATTTGAGTCTTCGCTGACCGCGATAGGCTCTAATTTAACAGGGGGCTTGGGTTTATTCCTCACCATGCGCAAAATCAGTCTTGCATTTTTCTTGCCTCTAGCATTAGTACCAGTCTTAGGTTTTGTCTTTCTGGTCGTGGGTTTATCCACTTCAGGTCGCTTAGTCACAGCCATAGGTAAACTTGTAGGTGGGTCAGGTTCAGGTTTAGGTATTAAAATATAAGGCACAGGGGTAGGCTTAGTCTCGGTTACCACGGGCTTGTCAACCTGTGGAGGGTCCAACTCTTCGAAATAATTACGGTTGAGGAAATCAGCCCAACAATCACCGTGCAACCTTAACTCGTAAACCACTATCAACTTAATCAAACCTAAATGAAAAAGGCTGGTGTCAGCTTGGCTGCGCTTGTATCTTTTCGCCATTTTGAATAAGCTTCGATGCAAATAATGGGGCATACTGAGCTCAAAACCCATAAACACCATTAATAAACACAGATGAAATAGGAAGACGAAACCATACCTGCCTTCACACGTAACGAATTGCTTGATAATCATCAAGAGATCATACCAGCGGGGTTTCAACATCTTCGCAGGCAAAGCTCTATCACATGAGCCCACTGTCCGAGACTGAAATAACAATGTCCATGGGACATCGTCAACCTTGTAGTTTTTAGACCATTTTTGTCCCGTAACAGGCAAGCTAGTCACCGAGCTGAGGAATTGTTCAGTGATTTCAAGCTCAACATCTCCAACTTTGGCTCAGCAGCCATCAAACGACAATGCAAATTGCCGAGACACAGTGATGTTGTAACCATCAAATTTCCTTATAAAAGCAAGCCACCTGAACTCTTTCAAGTCGTTAAATGCACCATCAAACATCAGCAAGGCCTGGCACCCGTTGGGCTCTGCCCTTACGACAGGAGCCATGGCATCGGTACATGGTAGGGTTTGAGCTAAACAAGCAAAGCACAGGGTCAAAAATGATAGGGTTTAACCAATTCAGCGCTCAAAGATGCATGAATTAACTACACGCGTGCGAAGGTGGTGGGATTACCACCGCCATGCATTGTATTAATGACCACATAGATTGTTGTTACAATCACAATTTCTTAAACCATTTGTATCGGCCAGCAAATAAGCAAATCATCATATCAACGTGCCATTCATCCAAATCAGAACCTCCACCATAAGTGATAATCATGCGCCAAGTGTTAAATCCAAATCAACACTAAGTTCAGCATTAACCACGATCTATCGTGTCATTCAAACGTACCAAACCAATGTTAATTAAATCAAATCAATACACATTTCATTCCATGTGGTATCAAACTCACAAAACAATGTATCGAGCAAGGGTTCAAACCATAAAATCGAAAATCCCAAAGGTTGATCAATGCGCCTTGCAAAACTCAAACCATTTCAAACTTATGATATCAAACTTATAGCATTGCCAATGTGTTTTTAGCATAATCAAAGTGTAAAACATTGCAACTAATGGCCATATGAAAATGATAGGTCAAGAATCATGTCATATATAAAACCAAAAGGAATTATGACTTTTATGTCATCAAACATAACTCATAACTTAATATTTTTCAATACTTTATCAAAAACCAAGTTGCGCAATTAAAGTGCATGGATATAGTTTGAAGAAACTTTTGCAACGATGTGATAAACCAATGGTCAAGTGTTTTTCAGTAAATCAATAAAAATGACGACAGTCAGAGCAACGAAAGAGGTGTTTTCACACGTTCAGTTGTGAAAACTGTAGCGAAACCAAAATGCAATCGTCGCAAAAATGAAACAAATGTCTAGAAGCACAATGCGACGATGACTTGTCGTTTAGAAGACAAGGGGTGTAGGCAGCTTTTTAGGGCAAAATAAAAAAATGTAATTGGCTGCCAACACCTTCCCAACCTTGATCCCCAAGGAGAAAAAGGGGTAAGACGCCAACAAGTTACGACCTATAGCCCTGTGTAATGTGATATATAAAATTATCCCTAAAGTCATTGATAATAGTTTGAAACCCGTCCTCCCCCTCTTGATATCTCAAGAACAATCTGTCTTTGTGGAGGGATGCCAAATCTTAGAAAATATCAGTATGTCCCATGATCATATCCATTCTCTAAATACCTCACCCAAACCTGGCCTTTTGATCAAATTGGACTTAGCCAAATCATATGATAGTATTAGTTGGGACTATATCTCAAGTTTTCTTCTAGCCTTCAGCTTTGTCCCTAGGTGGGTTAAGTGGATCATGTCCTCAATCAATTCCTCCTATCGATTATGGTAAATGGCTCTCCCTCCCAAACCTTTTCCCCCTCAAGAGAAATCCATTACGGAGACCCTCTATCCCCTTTCCTCTTAATATTATTAGTGGAAGCCCTGGTTCTATCGATACAAGAAACAACAACTTAGGGAAAATGGAAAGGCATAAATCTTCACGGAGAAGACAAACTAGCTACTCATCAACAATTTTTGGATGATACAATGCTTATGACGACTCCTACCATATGAGAATAACTCCAAAATAAGTAATTCTTAACTAAGTTCTCAGAATCCTCGGCCATGCTAATAAACCAAAGTAAATCTCATATGTTTTTCTTTAATACTCCCCCCTAGTGCAAACCCACCTAACTGAGATTTTGGGGTTTCAATGTAAAATCTCCCTGCTAAGTACTTAGGAGATTAACCCTTGTGAAATCGGTCCTCCAAACTATGCATATTTATCACTTCTCTGTCTTAGAATCCCCTAAGTCTATCCTGAAAGAGATATGGGGGATTTATCGAATGTTCCTCTGGGGGGGAACCAAAGAAAGGAAAAAGTGGGCTTTGATCTCTTGGGACTCTCTATACAATCCCAATCTTGTAGGAGGATTGGGTTTGCGAGACCAAGAAATTCTAAGTGAAGTTCTAGCAACAAAATTATGGTGGTTTTGGATCACAACCCAGAGCTCCCAATGGGTGAAACTATGAATGTAAAAATACACCAATGATGAACAAGAAGGAAAATTAATATGTATGAAAAATTCACCAAGTGGCTCCAGCATTTGGAACATGGCCTGGAACAATAGAGGTTTGATCCAAACTAATAGATTTTGGGAACTTGAGCATGGACATGAGCCCTTATTTTGGGAGGATTCATGGTGACAATCACCAAAATGGTCAGATAAGGAAACACTCGAAAGTATCAAGGAATAAATGCAGAGGGAAGGAAAAACAAGGGTGGAACATTATTGGTCCTCTGAGGAAAATCAACATGGGTGGTGCAAGTGGCTCCCCAAGGAAGAGTGGGAAAGAGAACAAGACCCAGAAACCCTAAATAGATTCTGGGAGGACCTCATCAATAGGAGAATCAAGGTTATCCCCAAGGAAGACCACATTCGTTGGGGCTGGACAACAAGGGGGGCTTTCTTAATAAAATAGGAATACTCTTTAGCAATCAATTTCCACAATGAGCCCAAACTGAATATTTGGGAGATAATATGGCAAAAAATGTTATGGCCTAAAATTTCTACCTTTCTTTGGCTTCTAATTTAGAACAAGACTTTGACCTGGGATGACCTTTGGAAAAAAGGATTTCAGGGTCCCTCTCGGTGTTACAAAGCTCAAGAAGAGACTATCGAACATATTCTCAATGGGTGCTCTTGGGTCAACTATTTATGGGATTAGTTGGAGACATTGTTTTATAGAATGGTACACAACATACTTTCCATATCCTCAACCCTGGAAGAATGGCCAACCAACATAACTCAGAATCCCATAGTGAACTTCCTATGGGGGATTTTCCTAGGTTTTCTACTGTGGGAGACATGAAAAGAGCACAAAAAAATATTCTTTAGAAACTAATAACATAACCCATAAATAATATGGAAACAAATTCTCAAAAATACCTAGGAAACAATAGCAGTTCAACCTTGGAGGGATGACCAATGGAACTCCAATCAGTATGAGACATAGATTATTAAGACCTTCACAGTTAGTAGGAGCTCGGTCCCGGTCCTCCTAAAGCCATCTATCCCCAAGGCCTCATCTCCCTCAAGCTGGTCTCCACCCACCCATGATTTTTTTAAATTAAATTTTGATAAGGTTGTGAAAGGGAACCTCAACAAGGAAGGGATGGGAGGTTCCTTCAGAGTTAATACATGTAGGATCATTATAACTTATGCTGGGAACCTAGGCACTACAAGAAACAACACAATGAAACTCTTAGTATTGGAATAAGGTCTTCAAATCTATAAGGAAAATGGCTAAGATATAGTGGTAGTAGAAGGGGATTCAAAGGTGATAATCAACATGATGAAGCACATTCAAAGAGACTCGCCAGTCTTGAAGATTGAGAATAGTTTTCACCTTGAAACACATCTCGAATGCCTGGCAGATATAATCCAACACATTCAAGTTATTATCCCATTCCATGTGATGATGACAACCAACAAGTTGGTATATTGGCTAGCTAATGAGGGAGTTAACCTAGTTGGCAACAAATGGGATGAATCGTGGAACCCAACTTTAGGAAATAGAAGGGAAGCCAACTGTTTGGAACTAACATTGAATGAATATCCCCTCTCATATGGGGTGTCTGGTACAAGAACAGAGGAAATGGAGGACCCCAAGGACATCAGGGAGATGCACCAGAGGCCATCAAGGCTTCTTGCACTAGTCGTCGAGACTTATGGTAGAGAGATGCAACTTTGACAATTCACCAGGGGCACCGTGTGATGGTACTTCCAACCAACCTGGGATTAAACGATCCTGAGGTCAAGTGGATAGTTGGCGTCGAGGTTTGTAGGACATTAAATGAAAATAATAAAGAGTGGTGGAACCCCATAGAAGGAAACATTAATGAGGAAGGGGGATAATCTCTAAGAAAAGATATTTCTCATGTGCAGACAACAACCTTCACATGGCAGGGCTCCCAAGATATGTGTGGTGAGGATAGTCACCAAATTCTCCGTAGGGGGGAAGATTATTTCCATTTATCATGAGAGGAAATATAGTAAATCAAGGGATCTTTACCTCTACCATAATGGATAAGTCTTTTTTCCACTCTCGAAGTGTTAGAATAGAATCTTTAAGACTTACCCATATTCGTAGGAGACTACCTCAGTGCCAGGGTTTTTCCAGGTCTGATAATAAGGGATATTTCCAAAATTGGAGGGAAATTCAGAATTCCACCCTTAGAGGTGCTGGAAGGAGTCAAGTGATTGCAGAACCCTAGGGTATAATGGACCCACGACAAGGTTATCTGAGAGGATATCGCAGGGGAGGCCATTCTTCAGTTAATAATATATGTCAACAATTAGATATCGTGGTTTCATATTCACAGGTGCAACAAGAAGCTTATGGTGTGACAATCAACTTCTTCGCAACAAATCCTACCCATTTGCAAGAACACTTGGAAGAGGCCAAGGGTATTGTTTGACAGGATCATATTATGATAATGGACCAAGAGGTGATAGAGGTAGTTAGAAAATGGATTCCCTTCACGGGTACGCCTAAGTCACGTGAAACTAAATATTGGAAAATCGTTGAGATCTATTGTCAGATACAAATCCTCTTGGGTATAATTCTCTAGACTAGGGATATACCATGAAGCTCCATTATATGGAGTCCATATGGATATAATTGGATATACCATGAAGCTCCAATTATATGGAGTCCATATGATGATAAGAGAAGTGTTATCACATCTTCCCTCATCTAGCACAATCCTGACTTCCTCAGCTCCTCAAAGCATGGCCAACTCGGCCCCTGAGCAAACCAAGGATCGTTATGTCAGACATCCATGTATTTGATTAGTTGATGTGGCCATGTTGTTTTTTGTTTTCATTAATCAATGTACTCGACATGAGGAGCAAGGGAAGTATCCTATAGTCTTTTCTCTTTTAGATTTCCCTTACAAATTTTGGTTTTTTAGTTTATAATTCATAATATTAGACAAACAGTGTGGACTAAGAACCTCCTTTTATGTTGCTGGTTTGGTTTCCCTAGTGGCATGCCAACAACTCAGACTTTTTGTAAATATTTAAAAGATCAATATTAATTTTTTTTCCTGGTGTGTTTACCAAAAAAATAAAATATATGGGATTGCATGATAGTCTAATGACTTGTAAATATAAACATGTCAAAATGATGGGTACAATTAAAATGTACACTTCATGAAAAAGGTCAAAATGATGGGTACAATTAAAATGTACGCTTCATGAAAAAGACATCAGTAATTGCATTGACATGTTCAAACTATGAGAAATGATTTGTAAAAATAAAAGTACAAGTCAAAATGATGGATAAAATTAAAATGCACACTTTATGAAAAATGCATTAGTGATTCTATTAGCATCTTCAAACTATAAGAAGAAAAAAAATTATTGTAAATGTAACTAGTTAAAAGAAAAAAGGAGATCATTAACA
>CBVK0100589802.1:0-10530 GCA_900067695.1 Picea abies | reverse complement strand
ACCACATCGATCCATCTTCATCATGTATCAATGACAACTCATTGATCCATTTTCATCATATCAATGACAACTCATTGATCCATCTTCATCTGTGAATTCTCATCAAGGACAATACATATTACATTACATCAATCATCAATCAATCAATCATTTGGCATCAATCAATCACTTGACATCAATCAATCAAACCATTGGCATCAATGACAACATGATCCAACAATATCCCCCTTTGGCATTGATGGCAATACCAATATTGATGTCAACACCAATTACCAATTATTGATGTCAACATGTAGATAAGGCATAGATAAGGAATGCTCTACATCAATAGTCAATGTGACTATCTCTCCCAAATGTGACTATCTTTCCCAATCAATAATCATCAATCACATCAATGTGACTACCTATCCCCTTTTGACATCAATGGCAAAGGGTCATTTTCCTGTTGGGGCTTCTCCCCCTACTTGAAATTTCCTTGGGGCTTCTCCCCCTGTCTGAGTTCCTTTGATCTTCCTCTGAATAATCTCTCCCCTTTTGAGAAAGGGATATCACTCTAATGTAATGTTGAAAATACATCGCTCATACTCCCCCTGTGACCATCGTTCCTCCTGGAATTATGCCTCAGTGCTCTTTCTTCAAATATAGGGCTCTTTTCTAGGTATGCATATGATAAATATCTCCTCGTAGAATCATGGGAAGAAGAATGACTCCCCCTATTGGTATGTCTCCCCATATCTTCTCTGCAAGATCAACAATGTGCTACCATATACCGATCCGTGGACCTATTCATGCATAAAACTCATTCCATACCAACCATCACGAAACAATAAATATGTCAACAATAAAATAGAGAATCATGAGTAAAATATCAACCAAGTACATCTTGTGCCAAAATGTGTGCTCATCATGCACAACACCTATGTACATTAACCATGTACATCAACATCATGCAATGTGCCAAAAGATATCATCCATGGAATGTATCAATCATATGCCTCTATCAACATGCCAACATGTGCATCTACCAATATTCCAACCATGTGTCATATCACTCATGATATGTCTCCATCATGAACCAAGTTCCATAACCATGTGTCAAACAAATACCAATTGGTGTGCTAATCAGGTAATACCAACAACATAGTATCATCAAGCATATGCCATATATGATTGTACCAAAACATGTACACCACCATGCACCAATACCACAAAATGATGAATCCCATACATGTATGTGAAATCCTCCATAAAACATGTGCCAATCAACCTGCTAGTAGGTGCCTCTACCAATGTACTAGAAATGTACCAATCATGCATCAACTATAGATCATCAATGATGTACAACATGATCATCTCATCAACTCACCAACCACATGTCCCAATGTGTAGCCCATTCATATGCCAAATGCATGCATCAATATTTTCAATAAGTAAGCTTCCAATACATCATCAAGATATATCACATAACTAAGGTGTCATAACTTCACTGTCATAACCAACATTGTCCTTCAACAGAAAATGCATCAATCCATACTCATGGGTTAGTTCCATGCATCCAAGATTTATTTTACATTATCACCTTACATAATCCAATATAGAATCATGAAAACCTACAGCAAATAGTGTCAAAACCTATAATAAACCATGTCAGACCCTACATCACATATTTATACCATCACATCAAACTCCAATCCTTGTGCATAGCCCTTTTCCTTAAGTTTCACCACATATACATGGCTTGTTGCACAGACAACTCGCGTATGTGCATGACTTATACAAGTTCATCCTGCGTATGTGCATGACTGATACCACTGTCACTCGTGTATGCATTAGTAGATGACACTTTTTAACTTCCCTTCAGTCTTTCATTTTGTTCTGGTTTCTCTGTCTTCTTCACCCACTTTTGCAGATGTCCCTACTTCTCAGAACTTGAGCTCTGAGCATCCATCTTTTCAAAGATGTCTCCCTTCCTTACTTCATTCATTATTCTATCCATGCTATTTGAAGTCCTCATCATAGACTTTCTTCTTGTGTTCCATCACTCCTGGGATTTGTGGCCAAATCCACTACAATTGTAGCATCTCAGGGTGTTGCAGTGAACATAAATGTGTCATACTTGATCACATCTTCAACTCCTTTTGGTGTTATGAAATCTCCCATTATATCTTCTTTCATGATATCTACATTCAAAATATTTGTGACCATATTCACTGCATGAATAACAATGACCATGAAAAATACTTTCATACCTTTTCTTTGGTGTCCCAAAGATAGCTTCTTGATGTCTTCCTTGCTTTGTTCTTTTGAAATTTTCCTTGCCTTGTGTATATGGTTTCTTTTCAACATTGTCTTCCTTCTTTGATGGACTTACCTCATGCTTATTTGAGGTGCTTGCTTTAGCATGTGTAGCTTCTTCTTTGTATCCAAGTCCTGATTTATCACATGATGATCTTTGACTTTCCAAGATCTCATCCAAGATTTGTGAGCTATTCAAGAATTTGTTTGACTTCTCTACCTTCTTTCTAAGGTCAAAAACTTCAGCTTCTAACTTATCACATGACTCTTCCTTTTCATTAATTTTATTCTTCAAAAGTTCTTCTACCCTTTTGGTTTCTTCAATTTCAGTCTTGAGATGAATAATAGTTTCAAAAATTTTGCTAATCTCATCATCTACCTTCATATCTTATTTTTCATTCTTTAGTCTTGTGATCTCTTCTTCCTTTTCTTCTAATTGAGTCTTATTTTTTTCTTCTTGTTCCTTGAGCATTCCCTTTAACTTCAAGATGTTCCTTTGACTTCTTGTAACACACCCACTACGGAATCCAAAAAATTTTGGCCTTTTCTCCTTTTCTCCGAGGAATAGAATTTCCCCGAGTCCCTACGGGACCTGATACAGATCATGTCATCCCTTATCCGCACTCATCTGATCGATGGTTATGGCCACAAGCCTTATCGGAGGGTACTCATCGACTTTCGCGATACAGGTATTCCCTTGTTCATTTTGGGGTTTCATCCATTGGAGTTTCACAGCTAGCGAATACGAGGAAAACTGACCTTTGGGAATCTCGAGCACCAAAAAGCCGAAAACACCAAAACCATGTGTGTGAATCCATTTCGAGACTTTGCCTATCGAGATTTTGCAAGTTGGAAGTTCGAGGGATGCGATGACAGAAGGTCTCACATTGGGGTCTTCCGAGAGCCAAACTCCGAATTACTAACTCTAAACATTCTTCCCTATTTCGGGGTTTCCACCATCAGGATTTTCGGATATGCGACGACAGGAGGTCTCGCAATTAGGTTTCCCGGGAGCCGAAACTCTGAAATACTAACTCTAAACATGCTTCCCTATTTCGAGGTTTCTGCCATTGGGATTTTGGGATATGCGATGACAAGAGGTCTCACAATTAGGTTTCCCGGGAGCCAAAACTCCAAAATACTAACTATAAACATGCTTCCCTATTTCGGGAATCCATCCATCGAGATTTCATGAGTTGGGGGTTTCGAGACTGGCGAACACGTGGGGCCCGTACTTAGGTGCCCTGGGTGCCGAAATACCGAAATGTGATAACTTTTCCACACTCCATCTTTCGGGATATCACAAGTTGGGATTTCGGGACTTGCGAGTACAAGGGACTTCGCCCTTGGATATTCCAAATGCCGAAACACCAAAATATTGGTATTCAAATCCATGTTAGACCATTTCAAGATTTCGCTAATCGGGATTTCAGGACTGGCGAATACAAGGGAATTTGCCCTTAGGTGTCCCGAGTACCGAAACGGAAACGATGAAACATCACAACTCATCCATGCTAGTTCATTTTGGGATTACACCCATCGGGATTTCGGGACTGGCAAGTACAAAGAAGCTTGCACTTAGGTTATTCTGAATGCCGAAATATCGAAATATCGGGATTTAGCCATACATTGTTATTTCAGGATTTTGCATATCGGGATTTTGGGAGTCGTGAGGACAAGGGTTCTTACCCTCTGATCTCCCGTGTGTCGAAAAGCCAAAATGCTTACCGGTCGCCACGTGTATTCTACAACTAGATGGTCCAGGTATTCTCACGGACCTTTGGATCTACGGTTTGATTTCTTCGCTACTCATGAAGATAAAAGAAAGAGGTTGAGGCATTTAACACCCTCATTTCTTCCGCCAATCTAACGGTCATGACTGACCTCAGATGTTTTGATAGGATCTCATCCGTCAATCGATACTTATCCACACACTACCATTTCAGGATTTTGTAAATCAGGGTTTTGGGACTTGCGAGTACAAGAAAACTCGCACCTAGATACTCTAGGTGTCGAAATTTTGAAAAATCTTAATTTACCCCCGTGCTAATAATTCGGGATTTCGCAAGTCGGGGTTTCAGGACTTGCGAGTGCAAGGGGACTCACCCTTGGGTACTCCGAGTACCGAAATTTTGGGATCTACGAGGACCATTCTCCCTCGTTCAAGAGTTTAAGACTTAAACTATAACATCCTCCTCCAGATCCTCAGGTAATTTACACCAGGTTTTGAAAACCAGACTAGAAGGTCTTCTCAAAGGTAAGGAAGTGGTCTCGAAAGGGTGCCTTCGTGAGGAAGTCTATCCAAGGCATTAGGTAGGACAAACACAGGAACAAATCTCCTGAGAGAAGACTTGAAGATCTATATTAGTTCATCATATATACACATATATAAACATAAGCCATACGTGGTCTTTCCAATAAAAACATGAAGCCATCATTTCTGATCAAAACACCATGTAGACAGTCTTATACTGAAACCATTCATAATTTCACAGACTATGAACATACATGTCAGCATATAAATTTCAAGATACAAGATATAACACTTATCAGAAAAACACTAGGTGATGCAAATGCTAAGAGGGGTGCTCGTTTCCACCCAACCGTAGGCTCAGCGACTCCCAACGGATTTACCACTAGCCACCCTCGAGCTGAGACCACGATGCTGCAAGACTGAGTCTCTATTCGCCAGTGAGCAAGAACGAAGGTTACTCTCCTTCTTCTCTGCTATCACTCACTCTATATTTTCCAGAGTTCTTCTCCTCTTCCTCCTTCCCTCGCGTTTGCCCCCTTGATTGACATTGTTCCTGCCTTTTCTCTTTTCGGCGAGGTTTCATGTGGCACGATCTTCCTCATGGTGGTCAAGTCTAAGGACTCTACGGATGGGTAGTTCACCCCCATCCCTCATTATTCATGAGGACCCATTTACCTACCAACCTAGCAAGTCATTTAATTTGGGGCCAGCGAGCCGCTCTTGGTTCTCTGGGCCAATGAAGTCCAAATACGGTATTGGTTTTGGTGGAAGTTAAAGCCACCATTTCAGGTGCCTTCCACCACCTTTCTTCAGCCATCGTGGTCTCTTTTTCATCACATCCCACTCTCAGTAGTCCTGCAATATATATATTCATAATATTATTTACATTCATCGACCTTTTTCACAAGATCCATTCACATCACACATTCACATTTCTGAGTTTGCCACAATACTTGGCCAGTATATTTATTTTTACAGACTGGGGGAAATAGGGTGTTACAATTCCCTCCCCCTTAAAGGAACATCATCCTCGATGTTCTATCTATCCACTTGACATGCATGTACAGATGTAAACAAAATCGGATATGCCCATTTCATGGCATCCTCCATTTCTCATGTAGCCTCATCTGGGCCAAAATGTTTCCACTACACCTTGACCTATGCAATGGTTCAGTTCCGGAGTGGGGTTTCCTTTCTGTCCAGTATGCATTGAGGTTCTGGTATAAATTCTCCCTCCAGTTCCACCTAGATCATAGACCATTCAATTATATGGTTAGCATCATGTACATATTTCTTCAATAATAAAACATGGAAAACATTATGTGCTTTTACTGTGGCAGGAAGTGCTAGCCTATAGGCTACATGTTCCACTCTATCTAGAACCTCAAAGGGTCCACAATACCGAGGTTGTAACTTGGCACAATCTCCCATTTTTAGGGAACTTTTCCTGGGCCTAACTCTGAGATATACATGATCTCTTGCTTTGAACTCTCTTGGAGTTCTCTTTTGGTCGGCATAACTTTTCTGTCGGTTCTGAGAGACCTTCAGGTTTTGTTTTATCTGAGTCACTTGTTGTTCCATTTCTTTCAACATGTCGGGTCCAAAAGAAATCATGTTTACAGGATTACTCCAGCTGACTGGAGTGTTACACAGCCTACCATAGAGGACTTCAAAGGCACTCATCTTTAAGGATGTTTGGTAGCCATTGTTGTAGGCGAATTCTACCAGTGGCAGGTAGTCTTCCCACTTCTTGGGTTGATGCATTACATGCATTCTTAGCATGTCTTCAAGTATTTGGTTCACTCTTTCTGTATGTCTGTTGGTTTGAGGGTGATAGGCAATGCTAAACAACAATTTGGTCTCTAAACCCGCCATCAATGATTTCCAAAAGTTGGAAGTGAACTTCGTGTCTCTGTCAGAAACGATCTCTTTTGGCATGCCATGCAATCTGAATATCTCCTTCATGAATACCTGGGCGATATCCATTGCCTTGCAGGTTGATTTGACGGGGATGAAATGAGCAGACTTGCTCAATTTATCCACCACTACCATGATGGAGTCATTCTGTTTGGTCGAGGTCGGTAATCCGGTGATGAAATCCATGAAGACGGTTTCCCATTTCCATTCTATGATTGGTAGAGGTTGCAATAATCCTGTCGAGTGTCGATGTTCTACTTTTACTTGTTCACATTCTATGCATTTGGCTAGGTACTCAGCTATGTCTTTCTTCAACCCATGCCAATAGAATTGTCTCCTAGTGGCCGTGATCATTTTCTGGTATCCTGGATGACCAGAATAGGGTCTTTTATGTAGTTCATCTAGTATGAACCTCTTCAAGTCGTCACAATCTGGAATGTACAATCTACTTCGGTAAGTGAGCAGACCTTCTTCCATCATCTAGTAGTCTCCATACTTTATCCCTGTGGGTTCTTGCTGCAGGTACGAGGTCACGGTCTGGAAGAATGTGTCTGTCTCTTGTGCATTCCTGATTCTTTCTTTGACATCTGTCTCACAGGTTCTCACTGCGGCCAGGTGAATTGTTTTCATACTTCTGCTAAGGGCATCAGCCACCCTATTTTCTTTTCCTTTAATATGTTTGATTTCAAAATCAAACTCGCTAAGGAGGGCCATCCACCTAGCTTGTCTAGCATTGAGATTTGGTTGATCAAACAGATATCGCAATCCACAGTGATCTGTCATAAGTACAAATTTTCTTCCCAGGAGGTAATGCCTCCACTTTTTCAAGGCATGCGCTATGGTAGCCAACTCTAGATCATGGGTCAGATAGTTGAATTCGTGCTCATTCAATTTTCGAGATTCATAGCAAACCACACTTCCTCCTTGCATAAGGACTCCTCCGAGCACCTCCTTACAAGCATATGTGCACACAAGGAAGTCGGCTTCGGGATTGGTGATCTTCAACACAAGTGCATGGGTCAGTAGATGTTTCAGGGTTTGAAATCTTTCTTCACATTTCTGTGTCCAAAGGAATTTTGTCCCCTTCTTCTGGAGGGTAGTGATTGGACAACCAATCTTGGAGAATCCCTTTATAAATCTCCTATAGTATCCTACTAATCCCATAAAGGATCTGATATCCAAAACATCCTTTGGGGTAGGCCACTCCATGATAGACCTGATTTTGTCAAGGTCTACTACTACTCCTTCCTCAGATAGAACATGACCCAACTAATGTATTTTCTTTTAGAAGAAGTCACATTTGCTGAATTTAGCACAGAGCTGATGTTCTCTTAGCACTTGCAGTACAAGACTAAGATGCTCTTCATGCTCTCATGCTCTTCTCTATTCTTGGAGTAAATTAATATATCGTCAATAAAAACCAGCACAAATTTGTCTAGGAATTTACTGAGTACATTGTTCATCAAGCACATGAAAGTGGAAAGGGCATTGGTTAACCCAAATGGCACTACCACAAACTCATAGTGACCATATTGTGTTTGGAAGGCATTTTTATGGATGTCTTCGCCCTTAATTCGGACTTGATGGTATCCTGACCTCAAGTCAATCTTTGAGAAAATAGATGCACCCTCCAATTGATCGAACAAGTCATCAATCCTGGGCAAGGGGTACTTGTTCTTTATAGTTACCTTATTGAGTTGTCTATAATCTATACACAGTCTAAGGGTACCATCCTTCTTTTTCACAAATAGGACTGGTGCTCCCCATGGAGACATGTTGGGCTGGATATAACCCTTATCCATCATTTCTCTTAATTGCAATTTAAGCTCAACTAGTTCAAGTGTGCTCATTCGGTAGGGTGTCCTAGACACCGGCACCGCTCCTGGTGCAAGTTCTATCGAGAAGGCAATGTCCCTTCTTGGAGGTAGACCCGGTACCTCTTCCAGAAATACATCTTTGTATTCTCTCAGGATAGGGTGATCGTCAGGGCTTGGTTTGTCACCTTCGATTGTTTTCAACACCTGTATTGCATATAGGGGACATCCCTTTCGGAAATACTTTCTCATTTTCAAAGCTGATATTTGTCTTACTGAGACAGGTTTTCAGATCCCTTGAAGGATTATCTTTTTCCCTTCTTTACTTACACATTCTAAGGTTTTATGGTAACAGTCCAATCTGGCTTAATGGGTGGCTAGCCAGTCCATACAAATCAACAAATCATATGATCCCAGGGGTAATAAGTTAAGGGTTTCTTGGGTGGGGAATTTACCCAACATCAATTGGCAGGCTGGTATAACCTCTGCTACCCTTCTTTTGGTGCCGGTGGCTAACTGTACCAACCATGTCTTGGTATGTTTTTGTGGCTATAGTTTACACTTATCAACAGCTTTAGGGGCTATATAACTCAAATTTGAACTAGGGTCAATCTATATAGACACTAGATGGTTGGAAATCATACCTTCTATTTCCACCACTGAATCTTGGTGGTCAGCCTAGTTATTATCCAAGGCTGCATAAATTTGCGGCACACTCATGGCCACATCATTGACGGTGGTAGCTTCCTGGATGTTATAAATCCTCTGACTATTCTGTTGTCGGTGTGGACAGTCTCTCAATAGATGTTCTTCCCCGCAACCCCATCATTTCAAAGGTTCTCTCTTTGGGTTATCAGTTTTCACTGATATGGGTCCAAAAGTTTTATTTCCGCTCAAGGAGGGAAAATTCTACTGGTGTACACTCCGGGCTGGGAAGCTCATTCTTGGGTTCTCCTTATAGTTCGTAAATCCTGGGGATTTAATCCCCTTTTTCTAAAATCTTGAACTATTCTTCTGTTTACATCCTTCGCGAGGTTCTGCTCAATGTCTGGACTGTTCATGACAATAGGTTGCCTTTTGAATAGTGCCTTCTAGAGTTTTTGGCTCATCAAATTCAATTCTATTCCAATAGTCCTTAGGTAGTCCACTGATGAAGCATTGCACCTTTTCCTTTTCCACCTTGATATAGGGTACATACCTCAACAAATCAAGGAATTTGATGACATATTATTCTATAGTGAGTTGTCCCAGTTTGAGTTCATAAAACTCTTTAGTCTTTTTGTCGAAATATTTTTCCGACAAATACTTCTTCCAGAAGTATTTCTCAAACCGTTCCCAAGACAGGTCCTCTTTGCAAACCCCTTTCACATTCTTAAGGTATTCCCACCAAATGGAATCCTTTCTGTTCAAGTTGAAGGTGGCCACTCGGGCCTTCATATTTTCTAAGAATTCATGGACTCTGAAATATTTCTTTAGTCCAAGCAGCCAGACCTCCACTTCCTCTCCATTCTTTATTTCACCGTCGAAGGAGGGTAGTTTGGATTTTCTAAATTCTTCGAATTTATGACCTTTGGAAGGATTTTTCTTCTTCTTTTTCCTTCGGGAATAGGAACTGGTTCTGTTGCTAGAAGAGCCCTCTGAATTGCCCACTTCCTTCTCAGAGGAATCGTCCACCGCTTGTCCTTTACCTCTGGGGTGGACCTTTTTTGAGGTGCTCATCTCAGTGTGGCCACTGATATGACCATGTTTCTATACCTCAGGTTCATGTTGCATTTATGTTTGTAGGTAGGATAAGATCTACAGTAAAACTGGGTTATTTTCTATTTGCTTTTCTTGTTCTTTCATCATTCTCTCATTGTCAGCCTTGCAGCTTTGTAATTCGACCACGAGGCTCCTCACAGTCTCGGCTAGATCTGGAGGGGTCCCTACTGCCCTCCTTTCGTCAGACTCTTCATCTCTATTGTGGGAGCCTTCCCCCACTTCATGGTGAGTCACCATTTTATACGTCTATAATTTCCCACGGCTGATCGTCTACTTAGGTGCAAAAGACAAACGCTGGTTGTTAGTCAATATTTATGTTCATTTATAACCAATACATAATTCGTATTTTTCTCATGCACACACACAATAGGGGTTTTCATTCTTAACTTCATCTTTTGATTAGGAAGGTTAAGACAGGGGGTTACTCCTTTTAGGAGTGTTTCGAATGGAGCTCCTGCGCAACTCAATCATGAGCCCAAGCAGGCCAAG
>CBVK0100589794.1:0-12386 GCA_900067695.1 Picea abies | reverse complement strand
AAACCCCCCCCCCCATTACTAGAATTTTCTACTAGACATCCTTTTAGACTCTCTCGTGAAAATGGAAAATCTCGAGTCTTTCTTCCCACTCTCCATACTTCACCGTTTGCAGTGGCTCTTCATATCACTATGACTCACCAATACATAGTCTCAGAAATTTTTCTTTGTCTTCTCCAATACATGGAGTATCAATGATGTTCATCTCATCTTCCTCGATACATCACATATTGGCTAAGTTCCTTTTTTTTTTTTGATACATAGTGTATTGATGAGATTCATCTCTCTCTCTTCAATGCACTGCTTATTGATGATATTTCCCTCTTCTATCAGCGACGATCTCTTCAATGCACTGCTTATTGATGATATTTCCCTCTTCTATCAGCGATGTGCTAGCAAAAAGATGTTGACCGCTCATCGACACTAAGTATATCTAGGTTCTTATTTCTCTCACAGTCATCAACCCTGTCTGCAAGACACACCTTCATCTTAAGGCCTCTCCTATTCTCCTCCATCTCAGATTCTTATCCTTGCACTCGTCAGTCAGGTTACTCTAATTTCCAATGATTAAGCATTCCATGCCTAACTGGATAATTGATGAAAAATTTCCTACCTTGCTTAATCTACATCATGTTGCAGTTGTAATTAAGTCTATGTTTGTCTCTGCTAGTTTTCATTACAAATACCATACTAACAAGAAAAATTTTCACTTTCTTGATCTTATGACTAAACCGTGACCATGAAATTTTCATCTGTCATTAGATGAGTTAATTGCAAAATTTTTAGGTCTTGCACTGGATTTGAAACACATCTTATAAGAGAATTGTTCCTCCAACTCCTAAATAGTGTTAAGTGCTCCAAATGTCAGTTGGATGTTTCGTGAATTTATATTTTTGTTCTACTAACACATTACTTCAGCTCCAATGGATGAACCAAGAGCTTATAAAAACAAATGGAACATGAACTAATGAAATTGGATTCACGAAAAGAAACAGCAAGAACGTGACCTAAAATTCCATTAAAAATTCCTTTGAGCATAATTTTCTTGGCATTCATCAAAGCATATTTTTCATCACTGAAATAGAACGACTATATTTACGTGATTAAAATTATAATACGACTGCCAAAATTGATATCTGAGGACCGAAAGTGCCAAAATGATTTCCAAGGAGTTATTTCCCAAACCAGCCTCATCATCTATTAGAATGATAGAATAATTGAATGGCATGTTCAGATATCCCATCAGAAGCATCTCCTTTCACCCTCTGTGTCATTTAAAATGACACTCCAATCAAACATGGTATGATAAAGTTATGGATTTTTGAACTCAAGCTCTTGTTGTTTCTTACCGGCAAAAGGGATGCTTAGAAAATTTTCGATTTTTCTTTCTTTAAAAGAGGAGTTGTTGTAAAATTCCCCGAACATAGAGGAGGATTTCCCATTAAATTCTCCTGAACTTTTTGAAAAATCCTCTAGAAGTTGTTGGAAACTTCTTTGGACATAAAGGATGAGTTCCCACAAACTTCTCCATAACTTGTTGAAAACTCCTCCGAAAGTTGTTGGAAACTTATTCGAACATAGAGGAGGTGTTGAAAAATTATCGAGACACAGAGGAGGATTTCCCATGAGTTTCTCTGGAACTTGTTGAAAAAACATCCAGAATATATGGAAACTTCTCCAAAGATAGAGGAGTTCCCACAAATTTCTATGGAACTTGTTGAAAAATCCTTCGAAAGTTGTTGGAAACTTCTCCGAACATAGAGGAGGTGTTCCCACGAAATTCTGCAAAACTTGTTGAAAAATCTTCCTGAAGTTGTTGGAAACTTCTCCAGACATAGAGGAGGAGTTTCCATGAAATTCTCCGAAAATTGTTGAAAAATCCTCTAGAAGTTGTTGGAAACTTCTCCGGAACCAAAGGAGGAGTTGTTGGAAACTTCTCTGAACACAGAGGAGGATTTCCCACAAACTTCTATGGAAATTTTTGAAAATTCCTCTCTAAGTTGTTGGAAAATCCTCTGGAAGTTGTTATAAATTCTTCGAACATAGAGCAGGAGTTCCCACAAACTTCTCCGAAACAGGAACAAGACCCTACCAAACTTCATTTCATATTTCATCCATAACATTTGAATCACATGTTCGTTTCATATGTTCCTTATACCATTGGAAATTTCTTTCCGAGATATAAAACTTCACAGTTATATCTTAATCAACAACCCCGAAGAACACAACACCTCATTTGTGAGTAAAGGAACCAAGACCCAAACTAAAGTAAGCATACATGAACTCTCAATTAATTAATGTTTTAGTTCTATAAGTTCAAATTCATGGTTTTAATAGTTTATTTCGAGATTACTCTAAGGTCACTCATTTGTTGCATATTGAATGGTGTCAGTTACCAATGCCAAAATAATTTCACAATCAACAATCTAGATAGGCAACATGTGAGAGAAGAAAACCACCAAAGCACAACCTCCACACATTAAGGAAATCCATCTGATATGCAAAAATACCCAACAATACCCTTGGAAATGCAATATACAACTAATGATGATGGAAAAACAACAATAACAACGGTCGAAGCAATAGAGGAGAAGCAAAATGGAATCAAACTCAAATGGCTGAAGATGAAGTATAAACCCCACACTGATCAACTATCAAAATATGAGAATGAAGTGTGTTCCCATGTCTAGACTAGTCTCCATGGTGGGTGAAGTGCAATATGGATGGCCCACTAACACTAAAAGACAAATTTAAATTGTAACTATGTATTATACATTAAATCATAAACATTCCTTTGTCCTTGTTCTATCATCATTACTAAAGGGACAAGGACAAAAGTTTGTAAATGAAAGGTCATGGGGGAAAGTGGAAGGCTAAGAGTCACTTTGAAATTAAATAAATATGAGGAGTGTATCCAAGGAAAGGAATTTTTTGGGCTCTTCAAGCATTGTACATTTTTTTTAACTATTTTGGGGATACAGTGTTAACTAAAATTGAGAAACCCTCCTTGGAGCTTTCATGTAATATTACTAAAACTGTTAATGAGGAGAAGTCGGTTTGGCCAAGTTGTTGTTTTGAAATATTTGATTCTCATGTTGGATGTATTGTGGACTATTCCTTTGCATTTTTCTCATCACTCGGGTTGCGTAAGAATGTACTTCATGTTGTAGATTATTCTTATGTATGATTGTTGCATTCTTATTTTTTTTCTTGATAGAATATTTGTCTAAATTCATGGACATAGAATTGTAAACGACTATTTAAATGCTAGATTACTCTGTGTTTACATTGTTTTATTCATATTCTTGTATTTTCTCTATGTTAACTATTTCCTAGGCCCTAAACAAGAACCTGGTTCGTTCTATGTTTTATTTTTGGTTACCTTAGTTCTGTTCGGATGCATGCATCTTAGATTATTTGCATTTCATTATATATCTTAGGATACCTTCATTGGTGGACCAAGCCACAACTAGTAAGCTCAAAACCATTAATGGTTGTTTGGACATAATCCAGATGGGTTCCCTATTCCAAATAGGGAGAGGTCTGATTAAGACTTCTTATAGGGGGTAACCCCTGTTGTTGACAAAGGGAATTTTTTCCCATGTCAATGGAATTGGTGCTAGAAGGAGGGTCATATGACAAGCCTTCCCATGTGGAGTCATTTCTTGTCAATTCTTAACCAACCCATGGCTCCTCTCCATAGCTTTGTATGAGATTACCCTTTGAGTCTTCCAAGACCCATTGGGGGAATCTCAGTTAAGACAACTAATCTCTTGTCAAACTCAAAGTTAAATGGTGAAGGGAATGTCTCTACATTCACTCGTCTTAATTCGTTTAACATCACTTGACAAAATCTTAAGATTTTTCAGGACAATGAAATTTGTTGATCATTTATCCTCACATTTGAAGGACATATTAAATCCTAGTTTAGGACATTGCTAGTGAAATAGATTCATAGCTGGAAACAATTCATGGAATACTTATCATGGCTCATGTAGACTATGTTTAACATAAAATATTTGATGAACTTGCAGAATTACATAGGCTCAGAGATGAATCCGTGGATGTTTTCTTTCAAAGATTATTGCAGATTTATTACAAATTTTCTAAAAATGACAAGCCCTCAGAATAAGAAATGTTTGATTGGTTTTCATATCTCGTCTTTGTTCCTGAAGGGTGCAATTTAATGATCAAATCATATCTCATTCACAACATTCAAATATGAACATGAAGGATAGGGGATACATGATCTATAATCATCCCTTTATTACAAATAAATGGGAATATTCACTTGAAATTTTATGCCCCTTAGACTTAGAGGTGAATAATGTACTGTCTCCCCTTCAAAAAATAATAAATATACTTTGGTATGTGATGAATTTATCCTTGAAGAAACCCTGTCATTTTCATAATATGAAGATATTCATTCTCTTTATACAAATATGTTTGATGCTAATCATTCACATGAGCACTCACATGTTTATGATGCAGTACAATCTGTACACTTTTCTTATAATGGAGCACTGAATGATAAATCGGAACAACAAGATTTCCAAGATTTGATCAATCAAATAATCATTCTTCATGACATTTCATCAAGGATGCATGAAGTTATAAGTCCATTTCCATTTCTGAAACATTCTGAATCACAATTTTATCTCAATAACCCTATTTTTTATGACTAATTTTTTGTTCCATAATTGAGTGTGAGTAATAACGTATCATTTGTTGATACTTTGTGATACAAAAATTTCGATCTCAATGCATAGATGTTAACAACCAAAAAATTAAGGTATGTAGAGAATGATGAGTTTTTTGACTCACATGAAGAAATCACAACAAATGAATATCCCATCACCATACAAAGAATGGGGAACATCAAGTTAATCCAATAAACACTATCATCTCAATATGATATAAAATAACATGTCAATATTCATGGGTAGATGCATCACTCATTCTTAGATTCTATCTTAATACTCCATCACTCTTCACATGATTTTGATGATGTTATAGGAGGAGGCTTGGAGTCATCTTTCGCTTAATGTTTCCCTCAAACTATTGGATTGTCTTACTCCAATTTCAACTAATGCTTGTGTTAGGTGCCCATTATCTTACTTACACCCCTAGAATGAATGATGCCACCCACTATGAGACTCTCTCACAAGGTACATTTCACGCAAATTTCATTTATGGGTCTCATTAGGTATGTCACTCATTTTCCATTTCCTTCCAACAATCCTACTGTAATAATTGTAAATTTTATGATAGAATTGAGTTTTTCTTAAAGGAATATTAACTGTCTACATTTCCCATGATCCATAACGTCGTCAAATTTAACATGATGGGTAGAGATTTTCTTGAATCAATTCTTCCTATCTTTGATCCCTTACTTCTCCATTATCTACAATTGACTTTTGATGAACATGTGTTTACTAGTTTGGAGTTACTCAATTGGTTGCACTAGCATTATGCTTTCACTTAGCTTTCTTTAAGCTAGTGCAGGACAGAGTAGGAACATGAGTAGCATATTCATTTCTTCCCTTCTTCCTACATAGTTTATATGTTCACTTTTTTTTTTCATTTGTATAACATAGATCTGGACTTGTCTTGGTTTCTTCAATAAAACCCACAAGTTTCTATTAGTTTAGTTTGAAGCTTGCAATGGCTTGCTTTAGTTTAAGTTTAATTCTTCTTAAAATCTTTCTTCTTTTCATTTGATGCATTTATTTTTGTTGTTTGACTAAAATCTTGGCTTAACCTTGGTTATCATAAGGAAACCTTGTGTAGAATTATATGATAAGTCCAACTAGAATATTGATATTCGCTTCAGTGACATTCACTCTAACATTCACAACTGAACACCTTACTATCCTATTTTGTTGAAAGTAGTTTATGTACGAATAATTACAACCCAAGGAAGAATCATATCATATTTTCATGGCCTTGTTGTTCATGATGCAAAATGACTTTGCAAACCCTATTGATAAATCTGTAGATGGCTATGTCTCTCGCAAAGGATTATTGACCAATTGATCGATGTTGTAGTATTGCGGCTTCATTCTCTTCATTTTCGAAACAAATACCGGTGAGTTAGAATATGGTTACAAACCGTTTTCAGCATGCATGCTATTCTATAGACATGAACCCTTTAATATGAAGCTGATTTCAAGAATGTAAAAGGAAGATTAGTGATTTGTGTGGAAGAAATTCAAAATCTTATAATAGATCATGATCTCTATATATTAATTATTTTATGATTATGTTCATTGAGTAAAATCATTGGAGTTTGTTGTCCTATAAAGAGGTTTTTCTTGAGACTCTTGGTACATTATTTGTTTCACATCCCTAAAAGTTTTCTTTTATTTATTGGGAAAAGGAACAATGTATTTCATCTCTAACATATACATTAAGTAATAAAACACCAAGCTTCAGATTCCATCTGACTATTTTAAGTGTATTGAAAATATAGAGCATTACATAATACATGCACATGAACATTTCTGTATTATATTTCATCACCACAAGATCCTAAGATTGAATTTTAAGGACAAATAATTTTCCCAATCAGTTTGGATGACAAGATAGATATCTACTCCTTGGATAATTTTCCCAATCAGTTTGGATGACAAGATAGATATCTACTCCTTGGTCCTGTGAGTTCAAATCAATGAAATCCATATTTAATTATCATGCATTTCTCGTTATGAGGGTGAAACACAATAATTTTATATCATAACACTTCCTTTAATGAATTGGGTATTTTGACTAAGATTTTTTCCTTCGTGTTGAAGTTTGAAGGTTTCTTTTGAAGCTCTCTTAACTCACATTTAACCTTCTTGATCTGATTTCCTATTCAATTAACCCACTCTTCAAAAGATTGGATGCAACATATTGAATTGGACTAATTCAATGGTTTTCATTAGTTTTATCTTGATATGACCTTGTTTTAGTTTTCTCATGAAGTTTGATGGTTTGGTTTCCTTCATCTTGATCTCGCTGGGGGTTTTACATCGTGATATTTTTGTTATCTTTAGAATTGAAATTTTCATTTTTTGAATGAATAGGTACACATGAGCCCGATCATGAAACTATCAATGGATATATTCAAGGAATTGATCTACAAATTTTTGGGATTTATGTTGAGAAGACTCATGAAGAATGATTTTTCCAAATATTAGCCAAGGACACAAAGAAAAAACCATACATCAGGTTGTACATTCCACGTAAGTATCACTGATTGATCTACAAATCAATGCTCAAGGAAGTTCTTGGAGGAAAAGTGCTACATGCAACCTATCTCTTTCATTTCCATGCATGATGTAGACACTTACCTCAATCTTTGATATTGGACATGTTCAAATCCAACTATACATGACCTGCAACCCAGTTCAAGAAGGTAACAATTGAAGGAGTGTTGATGGCACCAATTTAATGAACATTTTTCGTCTGAAAAAAACACTATGACTCAAGAACAATTACCTCTAATATATGGGACACTGATCAACAAAATGATACTCAAATGGAATTATTAAGTGTATAATTGGTGATCATTGCAACCATAATCGTTTTCTACCAGAAAGAGAACTTCCACTTGTTATACCAATGTTAAAGCTAAGACGATTCCATATCTCTACTAGGATCTTGGTGATAGGAAATGGTAAGACTCAATTTTTGTCTTCTTGCATCCCAAAAGGCATGGTTCCTAATTTATTCAAAGATTCATCTTTTGGTTCTATTTTATGTTATGAGATCTCTATGAACATGTCTTTCTGGGAGGGGGTAATTTTATTTGACATTTATTTTTCTCAAATTTATAATTGGTCAAGAAATTATGTCTAAAATTGTCTAATAGAGAAACTCACATCATTGGTCACTGGTATTAATTGGTGACATATGTTTTTCACTTGTGTGCAGATCCCTCTCATGGAAGTTTCTTCTCTCTTGAAGAGAATGAAATGATTGAAGGAAGAAAAATGAATCTAGAAAGTTGGACACATCCCCTGGGTACAAATGCGCAATTGGTATCACATGCCTTCTTTAAACTAAGTGGATACATGAGAATGCCATGCTGTAGAATAATTTTTGGAGTTAGGAAACAAAGAGTGAGTCAATATACTACACATCTAGAGTAAAGCATGTGATGCATAAAAAATGGAATCTCATCCAAATACTTACTTCTTAGATAACAAGGATGAAAACATGAGTTGGTAGTTTGTAGAAATCATGATGAAAGATGCAATTCTCAGCCAACGCTAGCATTGAATCCCATATGAATGAATTAATTTTCATATAATCTTTCACATGGATTAGTATTTTCAAGAGGTTGCAAACTTCTATATGGTTGGGATGCATAAACATTTTGAAGCTAATGGAAACACTTACACTAACGATCTCTTTCTTAGTTCATTGTCCTTGCTAACTACATACCTTTGATCATCATTTATCCAAGGTTTCATTTTTCAATTGTATCAGGTTTTGGGCTGAGTTCATATTCTAATTTTGAATATGTTTCATCTCTTTCTCTCTTTGTCATATTTTACCTTGAAGGAAGTTCATTTTCTAATTTATATTTGTACTATGATCCCTAATTATATTTGATGACATGTAGATATCTCACCTATGTTTGTCTTTTACAGGAAACACCTTTACATTGGAAACATGATCGAATCAACTTGCATATCTTTCCTATATCATGATATGAACTAGAGGTATCCTTTTGAATAGGAATCGTAACTATATTGGAATCTTGTGACAACATTCAAACCATAAATTAACAGAGTGGTTAATCAATGGTCATTATTACATATTCACTGGTGAGAAAATCCGATGTCATGGGGGAACTATCCACACACTAAGAATATTCTCACGTGAAAGGTGAAGTATCAAATTCTAAAGGCTACAAATCAAAAGGAATAACCTTATTTAGCTAGGTATAACAAATATACAAACAAAATCTCAATAGTTGGTAGTCATCCCCTATCAAGATGAAAGGCCACCACTTTCCCCATCCACTAGATGCTAAACATACACTAAATAAATTAGGAAGGAATGGGAAAGAAATTTTGACCAGACTAGGGGACATGCAGATATATCCTTCAAGACTATGGATGCTCGATGGAAATGGAGCAAGGTTTGTGATGCCATGGTGACTCCATTGAGGATATGTACAATTGTGGGAAGTGGAGTGTGTGTGTGTGTGTGTGTGCACATGGTGAAAATATTTATTTATCCCAATATCAACCCCATGACGATGATACCAACCTAAATAATTGATACAATTTAAGGAAATAAATCTCACCATAACTAGTCCTCTATTTAGATCAGACGAGCTCCACTAGCTATCATGCAAGCATCACTAATGAACCCACCATAATGGAATATTTAAGGTAACTTCTGCACATTATTTCCGATTTTTTTTAATCTTAAAAGTAATTTTATGACTCTCTACATTTTCCTCTTATAAGTTAGGGAAGACTAACATAGATTTTGGCTTCACCCAACGTGTCGCCAATTGTTGTTCCTGCACAAAAACCTCCCTAATTTCTTCTCCTATATTTTCCATAAGATAATAAATAGGCCCCCTCATACTAAAATTTTCTTCTAGACACCCTCTCAGACTCTCTCGTGGAAATGGAAAATCCCAAGTCTTTCTTCCCACTCTCCATACTTTACCATTTGCAGTGTCTCTTCAAATCACTCTGACCCACTGATACACAATATTGAAAATTTTCCTCTGTCTTCATTGATACATGGACTATCGAGGAGGTTCATATCATATTCATTGATACATAGCATATCGACTAAGTTCCATATTTTCTTTTTGATACATAGTGTATCGATGAGATTCATCTCTCTCTCGTCAATGCACTACTTGTTGATGATATTTCCCTCTTATGTTTCCAATGCACCAATATAAGGATTTCGACCCCTCATTGACACCGAGTATATTGAGGTTATTCTTTCTCTCATCGACATCGACCTTGTCTACAAGATACACCTTCATCTTAAGGCCTCTCCTATTCTCCTCCATCTCAGATCCTTCTCACTATTATCTTCAGTTAGTTTCTAATCATTTCAAATGATTAAACATTCCATTCATGACCGGATAACTAATTACTGGTTGCATACCTTGCTTAATATACATCATGTTGTATTTGTAATTAAGTATGTTTGTGTCGTCGACATTTTTCATTGCACATACCATACTAATAAGAAAATTTTCCTCTTTCTTTATTTTATGACTAAACCATGACCATAAAAGTGCCATATATCATCACATGAGTCAATTTTAACATCTATAGGTCTTACACTAGCTCTAAAATGCATCTTAGAAGAAAATTGGTCATCCAAGCTCATAAACAGTGTTAAGTGCTCAAAACGTTAGTTGGTTTTTTTTGTGAATTTATATTTCTATGCTACTGACACATTAACTCAACTCCAATGGACGAACCAATATATTATATAGCACAAACGACACAGAAACTGGTAGAATTGGATTCAAGCAAATCAACAGTAAGAACAAGACCCAAACTTCCATCAAAAAACACCTTTAAGGGCAATTTTTTAGCATTTTTCAAAGTGTATTTTTTATCACGAAAAAAGGATTATTGTATGAATTACATTATTATGATTCTAACGCAACTGACGGAATTGAAATTCGAGCTCCGAAAGTGACAAAATGATTGCTAGGGATTTCTTTCCCAAACAAGCCTCATGAGTCGTTACATCAATATAATGCTTGAATGGAATGTTCAATTATCTTGCTCGAAGCATCTCCTTGCACCCTTTGCATCATAGAAAATGACATTCCAATTAGAAATTGTATGAGAAAGTTATGGACTTTTGAACTCAAACTCTTGTTGTTGCTTTTCGACAAAAGGGACACTTAGAATTTTTTTTATTTCTCTTCCTTTAAAGAAGGCATTGTTGGAAACTTCTCCAGACACAGAGAAAGATTTCCCATGAAATTATCCATAACATATTGAAAAATCCTCCATAATTTGTTGGAAACTTCTCTGAACACAGAGGAGGAGATCCCACGAACTTCTTCGAAACTTGTTGAAAACTCCTCCGGAAGTTGTTGGAAACTTCTTCAGACAGAAAGTAGTTCCCACGAACTTTTGCAGAAATTGTTGAAAACTTCTGTGGAAGTTTTTGGAAACTTCTATGGACACACAATATAATTTCCCAAGAACTTATATAAAACTTGTTGAAAAATCCTTCAAAAGTTTTTGAAAACGTCTTCGGAGATAGAGGAGGAGTTCCATGAACTTCTTCGAAACTTGTGGAAACTTCCTCTGGAATTTGTTGGAAACGTTGCTAGAAACAAAGAAGGAGTTCCCATGAAATTATCCATAACTTGTTAAAAAATATTCCTAAAGTTGTTGGAAACTTCTCCAGACACAGAGGAGGATATCCCAAGAACTTCTCCAGAACTTGTTGAAAACTCCTCTGCAAGTTGTTGGAAACTTCTCCAGAAACAAAGGATGAGTTCCCATGAAATTCTATAGAACTTGTTGAAAACGCTTCATAAATTTGTTGAAAAATTATCCAGACATACAGGAGGAGTTCCCATGAAGTTATCTAAAACTTGTTGAAAACTACTCTGGAAGTTGTTGGAAACTTCTTCGGAACCAAAGGAGGAGTTCTTGGAAACTTCTCCAGTCACAAAGGAGGATTCCCAACAAACTTCTCCAGAACTTGTTGAGCGTAATTATCTTCCTGATTCATAGGTTTGTTTCATCTGTTCTTGGACCCCATTCCCTAACGGGTGGGGTGTGGAGGGGCTTGCCTCTCCACAACTGTCGCTAGGGGGTCAGGGGGGGTGACAAAAATTTTTGAATCCCCCTCGGCCCCCCTTGGCAGGGAATTCGGTGGAAGCACCTCCTAAGTGAAATATTGGAAAAAAAATCTTGTAAAATATTGGGATTTCGTAGTCAATCTAGACCGTTCATTATAAGGTCACATATCTGATGGTAGAAGTTATTTTAGGGATTTTTTCCCTAGAAGAAAACCCTCTTTTATGAGGGAATTGTATTATGGCTATGTATGTGTGTGTGATTATTTTATTATGAGAGAGGAGAATGCGAGACAATGAAGAGGAAGTTAAAATGGGTGTGGTGTAGGTTGTATCCCCTCATTTTGATGGATAATAATAAAAAAGAAGGACCTAACAATTTATCTAGTGGATGTATCCCACACTAGGTGAACCACATATATCTGTGTCTCTATTGTGTTGTGTATCTTCTATGTTTTATTTTCATATTTGTTTTATTTTATTGCTCTGCGGTCCTTTTTTTCTAACAACGGGTATCAGAACGAAAGGTAACTCATAGGAAAAGAGGTTTCTTGGTTTGAGTGGGAGCAATGGCGGAAGATGGAAAGTT
>CBVK0100589789.1:0-11460 GCA_900067695.1 Picea abies | reverse complement strand
ATCGGATTCCACATTCAATCCTTCACAATGTTGTATCATATTCATCATAATTTCTTTGATACACAAAATTTTCATTTTATTGGCATCTAACTGCCTGTGTATTCCAATATCTAGTGGATTTGCTTGATCATCGATTCATGTGTATCTATTCTATCCTTCTTTTCTAGATTCATTTCTTTGATACACAAACATTTTATGCATATTTCACTTAATAAACTTTATATGTTTACATATTCCTATTTATGGATCTCATTTTCTTGACGACTAGCTGTGTATATATTCCAATACCCAGTCGATTTTTCTTGATCATCAGTTCCCCCATAACTATTCTATCCTTCTTTTCTAACTTCATTTCTTTGATACATAATTTTTTTATGCTTATTTCACTTAATCAGCTTTATATGTTTACATATTCCTACGTATGGATTTCCTCCAACAAATTCCTTCAAATTAATTCTTCCCAATTTCTAGATCGGATTCTAGATTCAATCGTTCACTATTGATTATTCTATATTGTGTCATATTCATCATAATTTCCATCTAAATATTTCAATCTTCTTTGCAACATTTATTTGAATTTGTTGACATCAATGTATCAATGTTTTATTACTTTATTTTTTCTCTCTCTATTATTTAGACACTTTAACATAGTGCCTAAAAGTATCCTCCTACGGTCCAAAAATGTCAACAAGAGTGACACATAATCAATTTTCACGATTTCAATGTATCTCCAACTTGAGAAAACTCAATATTTATAAGTGTTTTTAGTGTGCTTTCATAACGACCTTCAATTTTGCTTATTCTCAATTTCCACATTCGATTCCACATTTGATCATTCCCTATGGATTCTTTTGTTTGTGTCACATTCCTCCTAAATTGAATGTAGGCACCTCAATCCCACCCATCAAATCCAATATTTTTCTTACCTCCTCTCATTATTTCACAAGTTTACTTGTGAACCTTCACTAGGTTCCAAGATTGTTGATATCCACTCTTACTTAGATCCTTTTTTTCATCAACAATTTCCATATCGTACGCTTCGTCCATTTACTATCACATTTGGATATGTTGACATCTATGTCTCAATGTTCTAGTACTTAGTGGAATTCATTATATTTATCACTACATCGTTTAAACACTCCTAAAATAATGGTAGGTTTGACATTCAATATATTTGAACTCTAGAACCAATCATTTTGTTTCTGGAGTTGAAATAATATATATTCTCTAAAACATCCATTTTGCAACATCCTTCCACCATACAAATAGATTTACATAACAATTTGCATAAATGTTCATATTAATACTAATATAGATTAAACTTCACACGTGACTATGTAGATCTTCTACTAATGCAGGGGATTTATATTCACCTCCCTTCTCAAATCTCCATATCCATATTTTCTTGATGTTATATCCATTTAATCCAATTTTTAATTCCATAAAATATGCGACTCCGACTAACTCTTTTTGTTGTAACCATCGATGAGGTTCATGCTATAAAAATATCTACTACCTATAAATGCTAACTTGATGTGTCCATATTTACCATCGCATAGATTATGAATTCAATTATGACTCTATATAATAATCAACAAACAATTTAACAATATTCAACATAATATGTTTATGAGAGATATTCATGGCTGCAATCAGCCAGACGAAATATGTACAAATTAGAATCCCCTCTCACATTCATTCCTCTTAAACCATCAAATCACTTCTAACTTACATTTTTCGATATAATTCCACTCACAACAAACTCAAGAATTTATACTCATACCTCGAGTGCTTTCATAACCTACTCCACTTTCCTTATCTAAATTTCCAGATTAGATTCTTGCATCTCATTGTTCGCTATAGATCCTTCTTGTGTTGATTCATATTAATCCTAAATTAATGGTCAACACTTTAATCTCACACACCAAGTTTCAAATTGTTTTTCGCTCATCTCCTCATTTTGTAAGCAATGCATTCTCGATCAAAAAATTTACATATTCTTCTTCAATAGCCTTCCTCACCACCATGATTTTCGATCTCCACTCTTACTTAGCAGAGGAAATATGTACAAATTAGAAGCCCCTCTCACATTCATTCCTCTAAAACCATCACATCACTTCTAAATTATAGTTTTCAATATATCTCCACTCAAAGAAAACTCAAGAATTTATACTCATATCTCGAGTGCTTTCATAACCTACTTCACTTTCCTTATCTAAATTTCCAAATCAGATTATGGATCTCATTGTTTTCTTTATATCCCTTTTGTGTTGATTCATATTCATCCTAAATTAATTGTCAACACTTCAATCTCACCCACCAAGTTTGAAATTGTTTTTTTCTCCTCTCCTCATTTTGTAAGCAATGCATTCTCAATCAACAATTTTACATATTCTTCTTCAATAGCCTTCCTCACCACCACGGTTTTTTATCTTCGCTCTTACTTAGAGATTTTGCTTCATTCGTAATTTCCCTATCGACACTTTTCCCATTTACCATCTCATTTGGTTTCTTCGACATCAATGACTAAATGCCATAGTACTTGGTGGAATTAATTATTTATCACTCTACTATTTGGACACTTTAACATAGTGCCTAAACTTATCCTCCTATGATACAAAAATGTCAACAAGAGTGGTAATCATTTTTTGCAATTTCATTGTATCTCCACCTAGAGAAAACACAATATTTAAAAGTGTGTCTTAGGATCTTTTATAACTCCCTTCAATTTCCTTATTCTCTATTTCCAACTTGTATTCCACATTTAATTGTTCTCTATAGATTGTTTATTTTTTTGTGTCATATTCCTCCTAAATTAAATGTAGGAACCTCAATACCACCATCAAGTCCAACAACGTTGTTCCTTCCTCTCATAATTTCCCATTTCCTTCAATATTGAATAAATTTTCCATTATCAAGCCTTTATCGATTTCAACTTTAAACTTCCCCACTATCCATGGATTCTCCATATGGGATATACAACACCTCGTTATTAGTCATTTGTTTCTTGTCCGTGTTTCTCCGAACTATGTTTTTGAAAATTATTTAATATTGAAGGATCGCCATACTATTCCTATAGATTTCCTTCCTATGTGCTCTCCTATTTCCATGACTCAAGAAATTGTACTTGAGCCTTGGGTGCTTTCATAACTTTTTCAATTTCGTCCTTCTCAATTTTATCATTAGATTCGACATTCGATTCTTCACTACAGATTATTTTTGTGTTGTGTCAATGTCCTACTAAATTTATGGTGGGAACCCCAATCTCACCTGATGCAGGAGCATCACCAACATCAAGCGAGCCAACGCGGAAGCAATCGGACAGCTGGACAAGCGCCAATACACATTTTGAAATTACCTTGAAGTTATTGCGCAATATTAAATGAAGTGAACTTATATAATGTAAACGGACCTTGAGCAATTTTCTCTCATCCTTAGTAGGTAGAAGGCATTTAAAGTAGTTAATGCAAGTAGGTAGAATTAAATCTCTAGATTAGATAGTTTGAGAGCGCAAGAGGGAAACGGGATATAGACACCCTCATTTGTATTGTAAAGTTAGTTGATGAAGCAACATTGTAGAGAAGAGCATACAGAGAGTTGTGTAAGAACACCCATGCACAGATATTTGGATTAATAGAAAGAGGTTGATTAAAATTCATGGTTTTGTGTTGTTCTCTATGTATTGATGTTGAACGATATGGTCATGAATGTTTTCTTCCTGTTATGCATTTGCTTTATATGTTGTGTATATGATTTCATGTTTGAGTTTGAAGTCTGAAAGGAAGTGGGAATGAGTTTCAATTGTTTCTCTACCTGAGCAAGAGTTCCTGCAAGGAATGCGTTGACAAAGGGTTCAGATAGAGATAGCTTTTGTTCTCATTCACTTAGAAGTGTAGACAGGCACAGGAGTCGTGCAAGGAGTGCGCAGGCCAAGTGAAGCTTCAGGGTTGCGAACCTGAGAGAAGCATTGAGAGACTGTTGCTGCAGGTGTGCGTAGGGTTGTAGGAAATTCAACACTTGGAAGTGTCTGAAGGTTTCCGCAAGGAGTGCGCGCAAGATTTTTCTCTAAGACTCAAAGTTGAAGATAGTTTCAGAAGGATCTGAAATCTTCAAAAGGACATTGGAAGCAGGAAAAAGGCCAAGTATCTTGAAGTTGTAAGAGGCATCATAAGTTTGCACCGCAGGTGGATGAGTTCCGCGGAGGAACACTTGGTCATTCGCAAAAATCGTCAAGGAAGGACGGAAGGTCGTAATTCTATGAGGAGAATTCGTGAATTTCCGTGAGTCATTAGATCTCACTGAGGAGCAGGGGAGATACGGTGAGTATTCCCTAAAGGTTCGAAGCTTAGGAGGGGCAAGATTGTAGATCTAAGGCATAAGAACCATTGGATCTACACGCGAAATTTCATATCGAGGTTTCATGGGTGGATGTCCCATAAGTATTGCAACAGGAATCGCGATATTCTGATACGCGATATCCTGAAAAGCTAAGAGAATAGTGTGGGGCCACAAGGGTCAGAGAGGTGGACAGGTGGCACCCTATTTCGGAGTTTTGTGGCGAGAAATCCTGAAACATTTGCATCAGGACTCGCGATATTGAGAACCCCGAAGTTCTAGTGGAGTGAAGGACCGTTGAAAGGTCAACCACATGAGTGTGTCGGGGTTTCGACAAATCGGGATTCGGGAATCGGAGGAATGACTTGTTCGACATCGCGAGTGCCGAAATCGTGATAGGTAAAATCCCGAGGGAAAAAGGGAAAGGTTAGCGTTGACTGTATCTGGATTCGGGGATTCGAGAGTCCAATGCTCTACCACTAGATTCGCGAAGTCGTAAATTATGATCTCCTAAGTGAAAAGAGGGGATCCCACAAGGATTGTTGTGGGTGCAGATTTCCCGATAGGGAAATAGAAGAACCATTTGGAGTTCTTCGGGCTGTGGAGAGAAGAAAGATCATGTGTTGATGAGGACCTTTTGACCTGCGGGTTGAGGTGTCGACACCAATCTAGTATCAGAGCACAGAAAGGTTATTTGCTTTCTGTAGCAGAGAAAGAAAATTCACCATGCCGCCAAGGAGAAGGGACATGCAAACACCCGATCCACCAGAGGATAGGGAAATGCTGAGAAGAAGAGGTAGGCAGATGACAGATCTATCCATGCAAAGAGAGATGTGTGATCTACGAGCTATACTCAAAGACATGGAGACAGCGTAAAGACGTACAGTCAGTGCTGGGGATCTCAGTGATTCCGAAAGTGAGATTGAGGCTGAACGTGAAGAAGAAGTTGCAGTTGAAGATGCATCAAACGAACATTTGATTAGAGCTATTGCAAGGATGGGTGCAAGAGAAAAGATGGACATTCCATTTTATGAGGGAAACTTGGATGTAGAAGAGCTTCTAGACTGGATTAGAGCTCTAGACACATACTTTGACTATGAAGATGTCGAAGAGGACAAGAAAGTCAAGCATGCTGTCACGAGATTGAAGGGACATGCAACATTGTGGTGGGATGAACTACAAGCTGATAGACACTGCAAAGGCAAGCAGAAGATCAAAAGCTGGGATAGAATGATCGCGAAGATGAAGGTGAAATTCATCCCCAGAGATTTTCAAATTACTCTGTTCAGGAGGATGCAGAAGCTGATGACAGTGAGAGAATACACTGAGGAATTCTATAAGCTGAACATCAGGGCAGCTCATCGAGAGAGCGATGATGAGAAGGTAGCCATATATATGAATGGCCTAAGATGTGATATCCAGGATGAGATGAGCATGGTAACCATCCGAACGGTGGAGGATGC
The DNA here is from genome assembly GCA_900067695.1 of Picea abies. Classification (NCBI taxonomy): domain Eukaryota; kingdom Viridiplantae; phylum Streptophyta; class Pinopsida; order Pinales; family Pinaceae; genus Picea; species Picea abies. Next base: position 5,662 of record CBVK0100589789.1, on the reverse strand, counting down.
TTATCATATGGCTCTAAAAGATGAAGAGAAGCTGAGCCAAAAGTAGAGTCAGAGAGGTTGAGGCAGAAGTCAACCTAGAGGAAAATCGGTTGCCTAGGATAAATATCAGAAGCCCAAGGAAGACTGGAAGAAACCTCAGACTCGAACTGAAAGAGGTGGAACCTCACAGCGAGGGCAACATACTGAGCAGAGAGGAGATTATGCTGACAACAACACTTTTTCTCGTACTAGAGGTAGAGGAAGAGGAAGAGATGGAGTAATCACATGCTTCACATGTGGAAAGAATGGGCACAAGTCTTATGAGTGTCTAGATAAGAAGAAGGAAGGAGGAGAAACTCACATCGCTGAAGCACAAAGGAGGGATGTTGAGGCAGAAGACACTAAAGGCGGAAGATCGCTGATGATGTGAAAAGTTCTTTTGACACCTGAGAAGGAGGTGGAGAGTTCAGTCCAAAGGACCAGACTTTTCAGGACTGCTTGGAAGACCAAGGCCAGGGTATGCAAGGTCATTGTAGACAGTGGTAGCATAGATAACCTCATTTCAACCGAGATGGTAGAAAAGCTGGAGCTAGAGACCACTAATCATCCAAGCCCATACAAAGTTTCGTGGCTACAAAAAGGACACCAGGTAACTGTCACTAAACAATGTTTAGTTGAGTTCAAGATAGGAGGATATAATGATAAAATCTTATGTAATGTCATTCCTATGGATGTTTGTCATCTATCACTGGGTAGACCATGGCAATATGACAGGAATGTGATTCATGATGGGAGAATGAACACATACACCCTAGAGAAGAATGGGAGGACACACATGTTGTTTCCAATCAAGGATAAGGAGGTGAAACCGGAAGTAAGAAACACTGTACTTATCATGAGTGGGAAGGAACTTCTTAATGAGGTTAAGAAGAAGGAAGAACCACAATTCACTGTGGTCAGAAAGACAAGAATTGTTCTGACTATCACAAGGGTGGATGATTTACCAGAAGAAGTTTAGGAACTATTGGAAGAGTTCGCTGACATAGTAGTGGACGAATTACCTCGTTCGTTGCCATCGATTAGAAGTGTGAGTCATCAAATTGATCTCATACCAGAATCCAGTTTGCCAAACAAAGCCGCATACAGGTTGACATCGCAAGAGAATGAAGAGGTTAAAAGGCAAGTCTAGGAGTTGTTGGACAAAGGTTTAGTCAGGGAAAGCTTGAGTCCATGTGTTGTTCCAACAGTACTCAGTCCGAAGAAATACGAAGGTTGGAGGATGTGTACTGACTCAAGGGCGATCAACAAGATAACCATCAGGTACAGATTTCCATTGCCGAGGATGGATGATCTGGTGGATTGCTTGAGCGGAGCAAAGTATTTTTCAAAGATTGATTTGAAAAGTGGTTATCATCAAATCCACATGAGAGAAGGTGATGAGTGGAAGACAGCATTCAAAACCAACGAAGGGTTGTATGAATGGCTTGTTATGCCCTTTGGCTTAACAAATGCACCGAGTACCTTCATGAGATTGATGAATGAAGTCCTGAGGGAGTTCATCGGAAAATTTTTCATTGTGTATTTGGATGACATACTGGTTTATAGTAAAACAGTGGCAAAGCATCTGAAGCATTTGGCTACAGTGATGCAGAGGTTACAGCAGGAGAAGCTGTTGATAAACATGAAGAAATCCTCATTTATGAAGACAGAGCTAATTTACTTGGGGTTTGTTATTTCGGAAAATGAGTTGAGGATGGGTCTAGATAAGGTGGAGGTAATCAAGAATTGGCCATCACCGATGAATATATTTGAGGTGAGAAGTTTTCATGGATTGGCTAGTTTCTACCAAAAATTCATCAGGAATTTCAGTGGAATTAGCGTAGTGATGATGGACACAGTGAAGAAAAGACATAAATATTTTCATTGGACAGAAGAGGCTGAAAAGAGTTTTAACCTATTGAAAAGGAAGATCACGGAACGACCAGTTCTGGTGTTGCCGGATTTCCAGAAGACATTTCAAGTGAAATGCAATGCAAGTGGATTTGAAATCAGGGCAGTCTTGAGTCAGGAAGAGATGCCGATAGCATACTTCAGTGAGAAGATGAATGAAGTGAAAGTGAAGTACTCCACGTATGATAAGGAGTTCTATTCTATCATTCAGGCATTGAAGAAATGGAGGCATTACTTGATCCCGAAAGAGTTTGTTTTATAAAGTGACAATCATGCACTACAGTTTGTGACTCAACAAGAAAAGTTGAATCAGAGACATGTCAAATGGGTTGAGTATATGTAGAATTTCACTTTTGTGATAAAACATATTTTTGGTACTGCTAACAAAGTCGCTGATGCTTTGAGCAGGAAGTGTTTGCTGTTGCAGGAGTTCAAATTCAAAACGTTGGGTTTTGATGATCTCAGGGACATGTACGCTGATGATACAGATTTTAAGGAAGCGTATGAAGTAACTGAGAATCCAATTCTTAGGGATAGGAGCCAATGGATAGACTACATGATTTAGGAAGGGTTACTGTTTAGAGGTAATCAACTGTGTATTCCAAAATGCTCCATGAGGGAGAACTTGCTAAAGGAGAAACACAGTGGAGGATTGGCAGGGCACATTGGTCACGACAAGACGTTTTCAAAGTTGAATGAGTCATATTTTTGGCCGGGAATGTGAGCAAACATCAAAAGATTCATGGACAGATGCAAAATTTGCCAGCATTCGAAGGGGAGGAAACATAATGCAAGGTTTTTCAACCATTGTCCATATTAGAGAGGCCGTGGGATGCAATTAGCATGGATTTTGTATTGGGGTTGCTAAGAACACAAAGAGGTTGTGATTCAATCTTTGTGGTAGTGTATAGATTTTCCAAGATGGCACACTTCATTCCATGTTAGAAGACCAGTGATGCAACTCACATTGCGAACCTGTTTTTCAAAGAGGTCATTCGACTTCATGGGTTGCTGAGAAGCATAGTTTCAGATCGAGATACAAAATTCATAGGGAATTTTTGGAGGACCTTATGGAATAAGCTGTGAAAGAACTTGGCATTTAGTTCGGATTACCATCCTCAGATGGATGGATAGACAGAAGTAGTGAACAAAAGTTTGGGAGACTTGCTGAGAAGCTTGGTGACAGAACACCACAGCCAGTGGGACAACATATTACCATAGGCAGAGTTTGCGTATAATGACTCGGTTAACAGAAGCACAGGGCAGAGTCCATTTCAGATTGTCTATGGCATGCAGCCGAGAGGAATTTTTGAACTGAGGGATTCAGAATAGACTGCGACTAGGAGTGCTAGTGCAGAATATTTTGCAGAGGCGATGAAAGAACTTCACAGTCAGGTGAAGGAGCGATTGTAGAACTCAAGCCAGGAATACAAACGTAGAGAAGATCAACACAGAAGACAACTTCAGTTTGAGGTTGGTGACTTGATTCTAGCACATTTGAGGAAGGCAAGGTTCCCGAGAGGAACATATAATAAGTTGAAGATGAAGAAAATCGGGCCATGTAAGGTCTTGAATAAATTTGGGGTGAATGCTTACGAGATTGAATTACCCGATGGGATCGAAATTTCTCCGATATTCAATATCTTAGATTTGTACCCATATAGAGCTGGAGAAGCAAAGACTGGAAATGAACATCCAGTGATCCAGTGGACACAACAAATGCCAGTTGCAGATAAGCCGCAGATGGAGTGCATATTGGACAAAAGAGTAAGCAAGGAGACCAGGCAGAAAGAATATTTTGAGTATCTGGTCAAGTGGAGGAACCATCCAGTTGAATATGCCAGCTGGGAGACCGAAGCAGAGATACAAAATCATGGACAGATCATGCGTGAGCTCATGGATAGGAGACCATGAAAATTTTCAAGCAAGGGAGTATGATGCAGGAGCATCGCCAACATCAAGCGAGCCAGCGCGGAAGCAATCAGACAGCTGGACAAGCGCTAGCACACATTTTGAAATTACCTTAAAGTTATTGCACAATATTAAATGAAGCGCACTTGTATAATGTAAATGGACCTTGAGCGATTTGCTCTCGTCCTTAGTAGGTAGAAGGCATTTAAAGTAGTTAATGCAAGTAGGTAGAATTAAATGTCTAGATTAGACAGTTTGAGAGTGCAAGAGGGAAACAGGATATAGACACCCTCATTTGTATTATAAAGTTAGTTGATGAAGCAACATTGTAGAGAAGAGCATGCAAAGAGCTGTGTAAGAACACCCATGTACATATATTTGGATTAATAGAAAGAGGTTGATTCAAATTCATGGTTTTGTGTTGTTCTTTGTGTATTGATGCTGAACGATATGCTCATGAATGCTTGCTTCCTGTTATGCATTTTCTTTATATGCTACGTATATGATTTCATGTTTGAGTTTGAAGTCTGAAAGGAAGTGGGAATGAGTTTCAATTGTTTCTCTACTTGAGCAAGAGTTCCTGCAAGGAGTGCAGTTGAAGTGTCCGCAAGGAGTGCGTTGACAAAGGGTTCAGATAGAGATAGTTTTTGTTCTCATTCACTCAGAGGTGCAGATAGGCACATGAGCCATGCAAGGAGTGCGCAGGCCGAGTGAAGCTTCAGGGTTGCGAACCTGAGAGAAGCATTGAGAGACTGCTTCTGCAGGTGTGTGCAGGGTCGAAGGAAATTCATCACTTGGAAGTGTCTGAAGGTTGCCGCAAGGAGTGCGTGCAAGAGTTTTCTCTAAGACTCAAAGTTGAAGACAGTTTCAGAAGGATCTGAAATATTCAAAAGGTCATTGGAGGCAGGAAAAAGGCCAAGTATCTCGAAGTTGTAAGAGGCATCATAATTTTGCGCCACAGGTGGACGAGTTCCACGGAGGAACACTTGGTCATTCGCAAAAATCGCCAAGGAAGGAAGGATGGTCAGAATTCTCTGAGGAGAATTCACGAATTTCTGTGAGCCATTAGATCTCACTGATGAGCATGGGAGATACGATGAGTATTCCCTAAAGGTTTGAAGCTCAAGAGGGGCAGGACCATAGATCCGAGCCATAAGAACCGTTGGATCTACACGTGAAATTCCATATCGGGGTTTCGTGGGTGGAAGTCCTGTAAGTATTGCAATAGGAATCGCGATATTCTGATACACGATATCCCGAAAAGCTAAGAGAACAGTGTGGGGCCGCAAGGGTCAGAGAAGTGGACAGGTGGCACCCTATTTTGGAGTTTCATGGCAAGAAGTCCCGAAACATTTGCATCAGGACTCATGATATTGTGAACCCTGAAGTGTCAGTGGAGTGAAGGACCATTGAAAGGTCAACCACACGAGTGTGTCGGGGTTTCGGCAAATCGGGATTCGGGAATCATAAGAATGAGTTGTTCGACATCGCGATAGGTAAAATCCTGAGGGAAAAAGGGAAAGGTCAGCGTTGACTGTATCAGGATTCATGGATTCGAGAGTCCAACGCTTGACCACTGCATTCGCAAAGTCACTAATTTCAATCTCCTAAGTGCAAAGAGGGGATCCCATGAGGATTTCTATGGGTGCAGATTTCCCGATAGGGAAATAGAAGAACCATTTGGATTTCTTCGGGCCGTGGAGAGAAGAAAGATCCTGTATTGACGAGGACCTTCTGACCTGCAGGTTGAGGTGTCTGTTGATTTGTGTACCTTGGGAGGTGTTCCCCATGTGTTATTCCTTCCTTAGCACATGTGGGAGAG
>CBVK0100589786.1:0-12298 GCA_900067695.1 Picea abies | reverse complement strand
ATAAAATAACACTTTTAGATTGTGTTAATGTAATATGGAAATCATAATTTCAAAAAAATATTAAAAATATTTGTTTTTATATTAAAAAATTAATTAAAATTAAAAAATATTAATATATAATATATATTTTTTTATATTAAAAATAATTAAAATTAAAAATATTAATATATAATGAGAAAAGTTTTTTAATTATTATAAAAAAATTTATAATAAAATTAGAAATAAAAATTTGTAAAATAAAATCATCCCTAAAATTACCTTTAAGAACCCCTTCAATGTATGCCATTCAACCAAAATTTGAAGTCCCTCAATTAATAAAAGAAGAAGAAATTAAAGCCCATTTAGAATACAAGCTGGCTTCTTGCCTAAATGATATTATTACTAATTTTTTTAAATATGTGAGAGATAAAATCACTTTTCTTTTTAAAGAAATAATTTAGAAAATAGATAACATTATTGAGAGCATTTTGGGATAAGAATATTGTATTTGGTTTTGAAACTATTGAGAGTGTTGGATAAGAATATTGTACTTGGTTTTGAAATGTCAAAAATTATATGATTGGACACTCCACCCATCATTAGGAACAATCAAAAACTCAAGTGTGGGTTAAAGAGTATCACTCTTTCCTATTTAATTCATACATCGACACTTTTTAACCCACACTTGAGTTTTTTGGTTGACGTATCACTCTCTCCTATTTAATTTATACATCGACACTCTTTAACCGTGATGATGGACGAAATATCCACTCGAAACACGTTTCAATACCAGGTATACATTTCTTATCCAAAAACACTCTCAACATTATGTCTAACTATAAAAACTTACATTCTCATATTAGATAACACTATTTTTAGTAAATAAAAATAATTAAAATTTGAAAAAAAAATAGTGATCATTATATTGATATTTAGTTAACCAACCAATAAAATAATTGAAAAAAACATTACTAATGTCTGGTTAGACTATATTCCATATAAATAAGTCCATTGAAATGATAATGAAAGTGGGTTTAATTTTGACTAATTTGTTGATTTTCATTTAAAAAAAAAAACATTTAAAAATTATAGTTGCCCTATGTACTCCCCATCATAATGAAGTTTTGGATAGAAGAAATCACATAATTGTTGAAATGGCCTACTATATATTAGAGTGTAGGTGGTGGTAAATACATATTGGACAAAAACAAATTATATGTTGTATATTTGTGCAATATGCTTTTTACCAAAGCAATGGTAGAGGTCATCACAAAAGAGGTGTTAGGAAGAAACCTTCAAGTTAGTCAGTTCAAAGTTTTTTTAATTTTCTCTTCTATTAGAAGAGAAGAAAACCACATTAGGTGTTAAATGTAAGAATATAATATTTATTAGTCTTATAGTGTTTAAGATAAGAACATTAGGTGTTAAATGTAAGAATATAATATTTATTAGTTATATAGTGTTTAACATAAGAAAAAAACCACATTAGGTGTTAAATGTAAGAATATAATATTTACTAATTGTATAGTGTTTAATATAACACTTACAAATTAACAAGGTAAAAATAAATGGTAATAAGATTAAGGATGAGAGTACACTAATTTTTTAACCTAAATTAGATTCAAAATCTAATAAAAAAAATTTTGGTTGATGGTGGTTGTTTTGAGGTTGATAAGTTAACCTAGTTGCATTGTAAGCAACCGTGGTTGAGGGATAGGCATAAAGTGGTAGTGTGTGTTACCACCCAAAATTGCATGGTTCATTTCTCATTTTAGAGGTGTCATTTTCTCAACATCACAATGCTAACAAGTGTGTACCCTTGGAGTTTGTTGAAAAGGGGGAATTTCAATGGCAAAAGACCCCATAGAGGCCAAGTACATTGTCATTTTGCAAGTTAAAGGGAGGACAACATTCATATGAAGTTATGTTCTTATATCTTCTTCTTTTTTATGTAGATCATGTTGATGTTTTGAGTTGCCAAAGTAAATATGTTGGGATATTTCTCTTTTAAAAGTTGTTTACACAATTTGTGGGTTATTTTGTACTTGGAGGAGGAGACCTACATGATACATTCAATCCTCTTGATCTCTTGATGTAATATGATATTGCAATGAACATATTGTTGGTTGAATATTATTGTTGAAGGTTGCCTAATTGTTGTTTTTCATTCATGATTGCATGGCATATTTATTGATTGGTTATTGGAGGTGAAATGTTATCTTTATGAGCTCTTCACTCAACTGTATGCACCAATACGATTGATCTAATTGGTAGGGTTCATGTTCTACATAACATTGCTGATTTCTCCCTTTCATTATCAAGCTTCTTCATCATTCATTGTTTTGACTACATTACCCAAAGGACAAGGGGTTTGGTCTTGCTTGGATTCTCCCATCTTATATAAAATAACTCCAGAACATTACATTTCTCTAACCCGACTTAAGATCTGTTATAAGGGATAGTTTATTGGTTTTAATTAATGTTTCCCTACTTGTGCCAAAGGAGAGCCAACCTAAACTGAAAGGGAATATTTCTAAGATGATAATGGGCAATTTCCCTAAGTGTCTCTAGGGTTGCAATTTTTGTTGGACTTTAAACATCTTTTGAAGTGTAGGTTCGAGTGGTTATGTGTGCTTGCAAGTAACAACAAGGAAGATATTATAAATTCTCCAAGACAAATTGATATCGATTTTTATTTTGATCGTGGAAGGAAGAAATAAAAACTAAGACGTACTACAACACCTTTGAGGATGTGTGGTTGGAGGATATTTCTCAGTTGAAATTAAAGACCAATTAGAAGACCTATGAGAAAATCAAAGCAACATCAAAAGGTTTATTTTTAGTTTATTTGTTGTTTTAATAAACTCATCAAATCATGGTGTGATTGAAAAGGATGAGTGGAAGAAAGCCACAATGAAAGTCAAGAAAAAATTGATTCTATAATGAAGCAAGACATATCTTGGACAACCAAGTGATTTTATGTAATATTCCAGATATAAAAAGTATGCAAAACATAAATAAAATGCTAGAAATGGCACATGAACAACAATATAACCAAAACCACACCACAATAATACCAAAATGATACCAGAATAACACCAGAAAGAGAACTTTGATTACTGAGAGCAATGTTCACTTGCCTCTTCAAGGGGGAAACCTATAGCAGAGCAGAGATCTATTACAATAATATCCAAGACAAAAGTTATCATACCCTCAACTCCTATTTATACTAAATATGGCTATCAAAAGAACCATCTAGAGGAAGATCCTTCTAGAAGTGGAAGCTTCGATTAGGTCTTCTTACATTTGACTTATTCTTCCTTATTACTAGGCCTTATTAATATTGACCTTTATTACATCGGAATATATTATTCTACCTATGTGAGGGGTTAGGTCCCTAACATATCCTCCCCCTTAAAAACAGCCTTGTCCTCAAGGCTTGAGATGTGGAAATTGTTGTAGAATGGTAGTTGGTTCCCAAGTGGCATCTGTTGGGGTTGTATCTTTCCATTGCACTAATGCTTCCTTGATGGTTCGCTGACACAGACGACGCTCACACTGGTCCAAAACTTCTTGTGGTTGTAGCCAAATGGAGCCTTCTTCATCGAACTCGGGAAGGTTGGTTTGATTTTGGAACTTAGTTCTAATCACCTTCTTTAAGAAGGAAACAGAAAAACATGATGGAGCTTATAATGACTGGCAAAATCTAACTGATAGGCCACCTATCCCACATGCTTGAGAATGGTATAAGGACCATAAACGTTTGGCGCCAGTTTCTAACAATGGTAATCCTTGAGGGAATTTTTCTTGTAAGGTTGTAGTCAAAGAAACACTTGATCCCCTTCTACAAATTAATGTTCAGAGTGACCTTGATCTTCTTGTTGCTTCATGCGATTCTAGGCCATGACCAAATTATCTTTGAGGGTACGGAGAATAGCCTCTCGAACTGTAAGTGTTTGGTCAACCTCCTAGACCTTCAAGACACCTGGAAAATATGAGAGAAATAAAGGTGGCTTTTGTCCATATACCGCTTCAAAAGGAGTCATGCGGGTAGTTGTATGGTATGAAGTGTTGTACCACCATTCAGCTAGTGGTAACCATTGATCCCATTGATTTTGCATTTTCGAGGAAAAACACTTCAAATATGTTTCCAAACACTTGTTGGCAACTTCAGTTTGACCATTAATCTGGGGATGATAAGTTGTGCTAATATGCAATTGGGTGCCTTGTAGATTTAATAGTTCTTGCCAAAAATTGCTAGTGAAAGTTGGGTTCGCGATCAGAAACAATAGAATGTGGCATGCCATGAAGCTTGAAGACCTGATCCATGAAAATTTGAACCATAGTGGATGATGTAAATGGGTGTTGAAGAGCACATAAATGAGCATACTTGGAAAGACGATCAACTACCACCATTATGACTGATTTATTTCCCAATTTAGGTAAGCCTACAATAAAATCCATAGAGATATCACGCCAAATAGTAGGTGGAATCGGAAGTGATTGTAGTGTGCCAGGATATTTGACTGTTTCTCCCTTGTTGCGTTGACACACATCACATTCAGCCACAAAATTACGAACGTCATGTTTCATACCATCCCAGGAAAAAGTATGTTTGACCCTATCATAGGTTTCAATAAACCCGAAGTGCCCAGCTGTGGGTGTAGCATGAAGCTCAGAAAGTATCGTGGATTCAAGTTTTGAATGTTTACTTAAATACAAACAGACTTTGTATCGAAGCTCATCATTGAGCCAAGAGTACCCGGGGGAAACTAGAGAATTGGACTGCAATTGTTGTATCAAATGAAAACTTTTGGGATCATGTATCCATTCCTAGAGAACAGCTTGGAGCCAATCTAGTACAATGAAGGAGAGAGAAAAAAGGGACCCATCATCTTCATATTTTCGAGAAAGTGCATCCGCAACCACATTGTCTTTGCCTTTCTTGTAAATGATCTCATAATCATATCCAAAGAACTTAGTCACCCATTTTGTTGCTCTAGGGAGGAAATGTGTTGTTCCATAAAATACTTGAAGCTTTGATGATCTGTCTTAATTTGGAAGCATTGCCCCAATAGATAAGGGTGTCAAATATCAATGACGCGTAGAATTTTTGTTCTAAGACTTTTGCAACCATTGTTGTGATGAGATGGTTCTTTCAGATTCATCGCATTGTTTTTTTATATTTGACGTTTCAGACCAAACCAATGTGGTCCATCATAAGGAAAAGTAATATGTGATATGAAGGAAAAAAGATATAACAAGTGTAAATAAATACTTGAAAATTTATTATGAAGAACCGACTTATTTAAAAAATGAAATCAAGAAATATAAAACCTAAAAATATTATTTATTAAGAGTTGACTTATTAAAAATGAAATCAAGAAATATAAAACCTAGAAATATTATTTATAAATTAATTTCTAGAATGAGTCATTGTGGTTAGTGTTGGGATCCAATTTTGACTAATTTTCCATCCATCATCTATGTTTAGATTGTTAGATTGTTTTTCAATTTCGATGGCTTCTATGAATTTCCTATTGTGATAGTGATCTATCTTGGCAAGAATTTTGGCATCTTCAATACAAATGTGATGTTTAGTTTTGTCTAAATGTTTTGCCAGGGCTGATGGATAAGTGTGATTGTGTTTGATGTCAGCGGAATGTTCCTGAATCCTAATTCTAAAGGAACGATGTGTTTCTCCTATGTATTGTTTACCATAGGAGCACGGGATCATATAGACACCCTTTTGTTCGATGGGATCAACATGGTCTTTGACTGACCTAAGGGAATTCCTAATAGTGTTTAAGGGTTTGAAAGTTGCCCCAATGCTTTTCTTCTTCAAAATCCTATCAAGCTTGTCTATTGTCCCTTGTATGTACCGTAAGAAAGCCTTGGACGCATATTTATTTGTTTGTTCTTTATTTCTAGGTGTTTTAGTGGCATTTCGAAAGGCTTTAATCACCTGATGTTTTTTATATTTGTTATCCTTGAAAACATTGAGGAGATTATTTTTATCTTCGTCAAGGTGTTCATCATCAGATATTCTGAAGGCCCTAGTAGCTAGGGTGTTGAGAACCCCTAATTTTTAGGTAGGGCAATGATGGGAATTGGCATGAAGGTAATGTTCGGTGTGAGTTTTCTTCCTGTAAACTTGGTGGGCTAAGGATCCATCAGGTATTTTTGTGACCCTAACATATCCAAACCAAGGAAGAACCCAGGAATTTCGAGATCACAAATATTAGTGATGACAATATTAACATTGCATATATAAGGAATAATGAAAAGAACCATAGTAGTGACAACCATTGTAATAACGACCGAAATAGTAATGATAACAAAAACAATGAAGAAATTAGTTTACCCAACACGAACATAGTTTGTAATAATAACCTGTACCCTAACCTTGTCCCTAGTATCTCCAATAACGATAGTAAACAAGTTAAAACCATTGAACGTAAGAATTTAGTTATCAACTTATCTACCCATCCCATCGATGAATACACTACTAGGTTACTAGAAAGAGGTCTTAACTTTTCCATTGCCCCTCACAAAATTCTTGTTGAGTATATCTTATCCAGCATTGAAAATGGCATTAAAAACATTTCAGATAATGTTAAAGAAGAAATCAGACAAGACTGCTCAGTAATTCTCTGTAGAGTAAAACCACCAAAGAGAAATATCACCAAAGAAAATTTTTTGTCTCTAAAATACCTAAACAACAATAGGAATTTAGTAGTTCTAAAAGCAGACAAAGGATAATTACATTGAAAAAATGTTGGATCACCTCAATAACAGTGGAAGTTATAAGAAACTTAATAAAAATCCCCTAAATAAAATTGCAAGGGAAGTCTCCAATGCCATTAAATTAAGCAACATAAATGATGATGATAAAAAGAGATTGCTTGTTAGCTTCCCTTCCACCCCTAGGATATACGGGCTTCCCCAATATTCATAATGAAGGGGGCCCTCTTAGACCTATCGTCAACACAATAGGCAACCCTACTTATCAATTTGCAAAATATTTGGCTCATAAAATCAAACCCTTAGTTGACAATACTAGCTCTTTTGTTAAAGATTCCTCCTTCTTTGTAAACAAGATCAAAAACATCAAATTGGACAAGTATGACACCCTCGTAAGATTTGGTGTTGTCTCTCTCTTTACTAAAATTCCCATTGACGAATCTATGGAGGTCATCAAGAAAATCATCGACCTAGGTACTACTAACTTAGTTGAGTTATGTTTGAAATCCACGTTCTCTAGTTTCCAGGGCGACGTATATGAACAAACCTATGGGGTTGCTATGGGATCCCCCCTCTCTCCCATCATAGCTAATTTATTCATGGAAGATTTGGAAAGAAAATCCCTTATCTCCTCACCCTTTCAACCTAAATACTGGAATAGGTTTGTCAATGATACTTTTGTCATTTGGCCCCATGGTTGTGACAAATTAAATGAATTTGTGACTCACCTCAATAAACAATCTGATCACATCAAATTCACTATGGAGGTTGAATATAAAGACAGTCTTCCTTTTCTAGATGTCAGGGTCACAAAAAGACCCGATGGATCCTTAGCCCACAAAGTTTATAGGAAGAAAACTCACACTGAACATTAACTTCATGCCAATTCCCATCATCACCCTGCCCAAAAATTAGGGGTTCTCAACACCCTAGCTACTAGGGCCTTCAGAATATCTAATGATGAACACCTTGATGAAGAGAAAAATCATGTCCTCGATGTTTTCAAGGATAACAAATATAAAAACATCAGGTGATTAAATCCTTTCAAAATGCCACTAAAACACCTAGAAATAAAGAACAAACAAATAAAGATGCATCCAAGGTTTTCTTACCCTACATACAAGGGACAACAGACAAGCTTGCTAGGATTTTGAAGATGAAAAGAATTGGAGCAACTTTCAAACCCTTAAACAATCTTAGAAATTCCCTTAGGTCAGTCAAAGACCATGTTGATCCCATCAAACAGAAGGGTGTCTATATGACCTTGTGCTCGTGCGGTAAACAATACATAGGAGAAACAAGTCGTTCCTTTAGAATTAGGATTCAAGAACACTCCGCTGACATCAAACACAATTTCACTCCTCCCTCAGCCCTGGACGAACATTTAGACAAAACTAAACATCACATTTGTATTGAAGACACCAAAATTCTTGCCAAGATAGATCACTATCACAATAGGAAATTCAGAGAAGCCATCGAAATTGAAAAACAACCTAACAATCTAAACAGAGGTGATGGATGGAAAATTAGTCAAAATTGGATCCCAACACTAACCACAATGAATATTTCTAGGTTTTATATTTCTTGATTTCATTTTTAATAAGTTGGCTCTTAATAAATAATATTTTTATCTTTTATATTTTTTGATTTCATTTTTTAAATAAGTTGGCTCTTCATAATAAATTTTCAAGTATTTATTTACACTTGTTATATCTTTTTTCCTTCATATCTCATATTACTTTTCCTTATGATGGACCACACTGCTTTTTCTGAAACATCGAAAATAAAAAACCAATGCGATGAATCTGAAAGAACCATCTCATGACATGTAGAAAAGCCAACATTTCCTTTTCATAGATTGATTTGCCCAAATTTTGTTTAGATAGTTGTTTGTTGGTAAAGGTCAAAGGTCGACCCTCTTGTATAAGGACAGTGTCAATTCCTTTCCTTGAATCATCACATTTCAGGACAAAGGTCTTTGTGAAATCAGGAAGGGTCGGGACTAGAGTGGTGCACATGGCCATCTTCAAATTTTGAAAAGCCTAAGCAGCTACTGGAGTCCAAGTGAAAGAATTATTTTTAAGGACTGCAGTGAGAGGTGTCGCAATATTTCGATAATTATTAACAAACTTGCGATAATAACCTATTAATCCCAGAAATCCATTCAATATTTTGAGATTCTTTGGGTGAGGCCAATCTTCCATAGCTTCAATCTTTTTAGGATCCATCCTGACGTCATCCTTGCCAACAAGATGACTCAAGTACTCAACTTATGAGGCACCAAAAGAACATTTAGATTGTTTCAGAAAAAGTTTGTGCTGAGAGAGTAGATGGAGAACTTGATCCACATGAGCAATATGGTTTGTCCAGGTTTTTCTATAGATGAGGATATCATCAAAGAAAACTAAGACAAAATGACGGAGAAAAGGATAGAAGGCATGATTCATGAGGCTTTGGAAAGTGGAGGGAGCATTACATAAGCCAAAGGGCAAGACCAAAAACTCATAGTGTCCCTCATGAGTTCTAAAGGCATTCTTTGGAATGTTTGCCTCTTTCATACGTATCTAGTGGTAGCTGGAACAAAGATCGATTTTAGTAAAGAATTGGGCGCCATTCAAATTATCCAAGAGGTCATCAATGACAGGAATGGGAAATTTGTCTTTAATGGTGATTTTTTTAGGGCACAGAAGTCAGGACACATGTGCCAAGAACCTTCTTTCTTAAGAACCATGACCAGAGGAGAAGAGTAGAGGCTCGTACTAGGGCAGATAACACCTGTGTTAAGCAGTTCTTGAACCATTTTCTCAATTTCATTTTTTTGGGAAAAGGGGTGATGATAGGGATGGATATTGGAAGGAAGGCTTCCTAGGACAAGGGGAATGGAATGATTCTGAACACCATGGGAAGGAGGGAGTCCCTAGGGAGTGGAAAAAACCACTTGAGTTTTAGAGAGGATGGATTGGAGGTCCTGTGGCATGAAGGGTGTCTCGGTTTCTTGTATGGCATGGAGTTGGGAAATAATGCCAAAATGACCTTTTTGAGCATCTCTTCCATGCGATGGGAACTAATGATCTCAGGGGAACCGGCGGTGATGCCTTGAAACTTATATTGTCGCCCCCCCTGGTCAAATTGCATGGTTAATTCCTTAAAATCCATGAGAATGGGACCCAAAGTCCTTATCCAATCTGCACCCAACACAATGTCACAACCACCCATGTCAATAGCAAACATATGATATTTCAGGTCGTAGTCACCAATTTGGAGACACACATTTTCACAACGCCCTCCACATTTCATGGACCCACCATTGGCAATCATGATTCGGAAATTATTGACTGCACGGATATAGCAATTAGTTTCTTGGGCAATTCGGCGATGAATAAAATTATAAGTGCTTCCACTATCAACAAGAATGATGGCCTTCCTATGCTTGATGTAACCAATTAGCTTGAGGGTTTGGGGATCAGAGAAGCCAGTGAGAGCATTTAGGGAAATGATTGGTTCTACTTTGGAAGGGTCTGAGGGAGGGGTTATCTTAGTGGGTTCAAGTGACACAGACACAAGGGGAGCTTCAACATCCTCTTCTAAAACATCCTCTAAGATGGCCATAAAAATATTTTGTTTCTTACACTTGTGTCCCGGAAAATATTTTTCATCACAATTATAACAAAGGCCTTTGAGGTGGCATTCATCGATTTCGACCCTGGTCAATTTTTTAATCTTTAGTGGAATAGAAGGACGAGAGGGGTTTATTGGTTTGGTGCAAGGAATAAAAGAGGGTTTATGGTTTTGAGAAGAGACAACCTTTTGTGCTTCCTTAGCTCTTTTAGTATCCTCCACCCAACTCTAAGGCCGAGCCATGAGGACATGGGCACAAATATCATCCTTGAGCCCACTGATAAAATATTCTCGTAAAAAAGCATCAGACATGCCCTCTATATGAAAAGTCAGTCGCTCAAAAGCAGCTATAAAGTCTTCCACTATGCCGGATTGTTTCAAATTTGTCAAATGACCTAAATGGTTGGTTTCAGTGTCAAAGTGTTCATAAATCCCTTCCACAAAGTGTGTCCAAGAAACATACCCTTGATAGGCAGTTTTTCTCCATTTCCACCATTGCCAACGTTCTTGATCTAGATGGAGAAAACCATATCGAAGTTTGGCCAACTCATCTTTAATGTCGTACAAAGAGAAATAATGTTCCATTTGAGTTACCCAACCAATGGGATCTGATCCATCAAATTTGGTCACATACACACGTGGAAGGCGTAGGTCACACTGAAAGCGATGGGACTGAAAATTATGGGAATGAGAGGAAGTTTAAGCTTCAGTATGCAAAGGTGGGTCAGATAAAGGGGGATCTGCATGGATATGCATCTTAGTGTAGATCATCGTAGCGACAGATTCAAGCTGGGTAGTAATGTCTTGTTTGAGATCTTGTTTGAGTTCCTTGATTGAGGTGGGGATGGAGGAATGCATGCTTTTATTGATGGTGGTAATATTGGCACTAAGTTGTCTCACTTCTTGTTGGGTCTCTGTGAAGTTAGATTGCAAGGTATTGAAGCGAGCTTCCAAGTCTTATCTATGGGTATGGGCCATGATGAAGAGGGAACCGAAAAGAGGTGAGCGGGGTCAAAAAAGTTGTTGAAAAATGATAGGTATGAATGTGATAAGGGAGAAGAGATAAATCCAATGGAATAGGTCTCAAATAATGGTGCAACAGGATCCAGACTTTTTTTTTTTACACCTGCAAAGTTATACTCCGGTTTGAAGAACACTGTAGTGATGAAATGCCCAAATGCTTAATCAGGAAGAAATGTGTAGTGAATTGGAAACTCGAATGCAGGAGACACAGTTGTGCGGCAATAAATCTTGTTTGTTTGTTTTTTTGCTTCTATCCCCAAAGGTTAGGTATTCAAGGGTTCTACAGACAAGTCTTTGCCCTGTGTTATAGCTCTTTGATATACATGCAGGATCCAATAGTAGTACTCGGCCCAATATCTCAGGGCACCAACTAAGGAGGATATACCATGCCCTTAGTCGTACTACCCGACTACCCATGTACTAGAGAGTATCTTCTTGAGTGTTGTTCTCGGTGGCACTATAGTAGTCAAGCGGCCGATCAATTTATCTACAGAGGGCTTCAGGAAATCTAGGTCGATCTGTATATAGGTGTTGTCTGATGCGCTACCACTTGAAGGGGTACCAACAAGGGTTACAAGGGTGATCAACAGATGTGCGCTTAAGTACCACTTGTATTTCCTGCCTATATGAATCCCCAACCATGGGTTTATGCGTGTAACGACAGATCTTTGTAGCTTAAGGACATTGGAATACGTCTCTACCCTGAAAAAAAATTAACCCACAATTTTCTACCGAGGAAAGTGCAAGTATGCATAACATAAACAAAATGCTAGAAATGGCAGATGAATGAAAATATAACCAGAAACACACCACAATAATACCAAAATGATACCATAATAACACCAGAAAGAGAATTTTGATTACTGAGAGCAATGTTCACTTGCCTCTTCGAGGGGAAAACATCCAGCAGAGAAGAGCTCTATTACAATAATAT
>CBVK0100589784.1:0-12036 GCA_900067695.1 Picea abies | reverse complement strand
ATGTCTATCAAAAGAACCATCTAGAGGAAGATCCATCTAGAAGTGGAAGCTTCTATTAGGTCTTCTTACATATGAATTATTCTTCCTTATTGCTAGGCCTTATTAATATTGACCTTTATTACATCAGAATAAATTATTCTACCTACGTTAGGGGTTAGGTCCCTAACATTTTAATATTTTTAATAGAGTAGTAAAATGGATATTGAAATGAGTGTTGAAATCCATAAGAGGTGCAATGGACATGTTTGGCTCATTTCAAGTCTTGAGAGACTCAAAATCTTAGTATTTCAATGACATTGATTATGTAATTAAGATGTATATAATGTGCATTCAATAGAGGAAAAACAAATTATATATCCTAAGTAGATGGGTTAATTTTCCATTATTGAGTCTGAGTGAGTAAATGGATAATCATAGGGTTGATAACTTGGTATCGATCATATTAAATACAAGTTTTACAATTACAATTATCTTTTGTGTTACTACAACATTAGTGGATAATCCCCAAAAGGTTGGATGTTTTGTTGCCACAGGATCCCAGTCTCGACTGTGAAAAAGTCACCAGTTCTCCTTCGAAAGGATCCTTCCTAGGTAAGTTGAAATGTGTCTTCCCCCCCTTTTTTATCTCTCTATCTAAAGATGATTTAATTTCACTTACTAGCCATGAGGATTGGTTTGTGGAAATATTTGAAGGTTTCTGGGATCTTGTGATTAAAAACTTAGCAAGGAAGCTTGAGGGGGCTATGCCTATTAATGGGGAGGGGTTTTTTTCAACAGCTCCCATTACATCTCCCTTCCTGGTAGTCAAATCTTCTCCTTCGAGAGAAACTATTACTGACAATCATGTGAATGAATCTGCCCCTGACCCATTGTCTGATCTTTTAATGGAATCACAAAAAAAGGACTCTGCAGATTTTGGTCTTTCGACCTTGGGGGGTCATCAGGTAAGGAAAGATGCTCCTAAGAAATCATATTAGAAACCTTTTATTTCACCCCTCTACCAATATCCAACCTATTTCAACCTATTTTGGGAATTGGAGATAGGTCAAATGTTACGATTCGTAAAAAAGGTTGAAATAGATTGGATAGGAAGGGATCCTCTACCATTGATGGCAGCCTAGAAACCTTCTCTTTGTCCAGCTCCCCTACTCCTCCTAGTATTTTTTCTTGTCCTTCACATATGGCCCTTAGAGCTCTGGAGCCTAGGCAGGGTGTGTCCTTATGTTAATTCTATCTCTTAATATTCGCGAGGTTGGGGGGTCCTCCAAATTACTTTCCCTCAAGCACTTGGTTTCTTCCATTCGTCTGGACATTATCCTCCTACAAAAGACTATAGTTTCTTGGCATGTTTTTGTTGAATTCTTTCTTAAGGTTTTCCCCTCCTGGGACTGTGTTTCTTTGGATCCAACTGGAAGGTAGGGGATTCTTCTCTCAAGATGGAATCCTTATGTGGATGATTTTAGTGATTTTGGCACATCTGCAGGAGTTATCCTGGAAGGTAGTCTCAAATAAATTTCCAGAAGGTTTAAAGTCCTAAACTAATATAGCTCTCTAATATACGTCTAAGGTCCAACAGTAGTACTCGGCCCAATATCACAGGGCACCAACTAAGGAGGCTACACTGTGCCCTTAGTTGTACTACCCAACTACCCAGGTACTAGAGAGTATCTTCCCGAGTGTTGTTCTCGGTGGCACTATAGTAGTCATACTACCAATCGCTTTATCTAAAGAGGGCTTCAAGAAATCTAGAACGATATGTATACAGGTGTTGTCTGATGCGCTACCACTCGAAGGGGTACCAACAGGGGTTACAAGTGTGGCCAACAGATGTGCACTTAAGTACCACTTGTATTTCCTGAGTGTATGAATCCTCGACCGTGGGTTTATGCACGTAACAAGATATCTATGTAGCTTAAAGATGGCAGAATACGTCGCTACCCTGAAAAAAATTAACCCACAATTTTCTACCGAGGAAAGTGCTCTGATACCAGTTGTAATATTCCGGATATAAAAAGTATGTAGAACATAAATAAAATGCTAGAAATGGCAGATGAATGACAATATAACCAAAACCACACCACAATAATACCAAAATGATACTAGAATAACACCAAAAAGAGCACTTTGATTACTGAGAGCAATGTTCACTTGCTTCTTCAAGGGGGCAACCTCCAGCACAGTAGAGCTCTATTACAATAATATCCAAGACAAAATTTCTCATACCCTCGACTCCTATTTATACTAAATATGTCTATCAAAAGAACCATCTAGAGGAAGATCCTTCTAGAAGCGGAATATTCTATTAGGTATTCTTACATTCGACTTATTCTTTCTTATTGCTAGGCCTTATTAATATTGACCTTTATTACATCATAATATATTATTCTACCTACGTGAGGGGTTAGGTCCCTAACATTTTAATATTTATAATAGAGTAGTAAAATGGATATTGCAATGAGTGTTGAAATCCATAAGAGGTGCAATGGACATGTTTGGCTTATTTAAAGTCTTGAGAGAATCAAAAGATTAGTATTTCAATGACATTGATTATGTAATTAAGATGTAGATAATGTGCATTCAATGGAGGACAAACAAATTATATATCCTAAGTATATGGGTTGATTTTTCGTTATTGAGTCTGAGTGAGTAAATGGATAATCATAGGGTTGATAACTTGGTACCGATCATGTTAAATACAAGTTTTACAATTACAATTATCTTTTGTGTTACTACAACATTAGTGGATAATCCCCAAAAGGTTGGATGTTGTGCTGCCATGAGATCCTAGTCTCGACTGTGAAAAAGTCACCAGTTCTCCTTCGGAAGGATGATTACTAGGTAAGTTGAAATGTGTCTTCCCCAACTTTTTTATCCCTCTGTCTAAAGATGATTTAATTTCACTTACCAGCCATGAGGATTGGTTAGTGGAAATATTTTAAGGTTTTTGGGATCTTGTGATTAAAAAATTAGTAGAGAAGCTTGAGGGGGTTGCACCTATTAATGGGGAGGAGATTTTTTCCACATCTCCCATCCTGTTAGTTAATTCTTCTCCTTCAAGAGACCCTATTACTGGCAATCATATGAATGACTCTTCCCTTGACCCATTGTCTGATATTTTAATGGAGTCACAGAAAAAGGACTTTGTAGACTTTGGTCCTTCGGCCTTGAGGGGTCATCAGGTAAAGAGAGATGCTCCTGAGAAATCGTATTAGAAACCTTGTCTTTCACCCCTCTGCCTATATCCAACCACTTTCAACCTCTTTTGGGCATTGGAGACAGGGAAAATGTTATGATTCATAAAAAAAGATGAAATATATTGGATATGAAGGGAGCCACTACCATTGATGGCATCCTAGAAACATTCTCTTCGCCCATCTCCCCTACTCCTCCTAGTCTTGTTTCCTCTCCTTCACATCTGGCCTTTAGATATTTGGAGCCTAGGCATGGTGTGTCCTTATGATAATTCTCTCTCTGAATATTCGCGGGGTTGGGGGGTCCTCCAAATTACTTTCCCTCAAGCACTTGGTTTCTTCCATTCATCCGGACATTATCCTCCTGCAAGAGACTATGGTTTCTCGACATGTTTTTGTTGACTTCTTTCTTAATGTTTTCCCCTCCTGGGACTATGTTTCTTTGGATCCAACTAGAAGGTCGGGGATTATTCTCTCAGGCTGGAACCCTTATGTGGATGATTTATGTGCTTTTGGCACATCTACAGGAATCATCCTGGAAGGTAAGCTCAAAGAAATTTCCAGAAGGTTTAAATTCCTAAATTGTTATGGCCCTTACAAGGAAAGGGAGGAGTTCTAGAAGACTGCGACTTTTTAGGGGATAAAGATTTGATTGTTGGAGGAGACTTAAATCTCATTCTTTCAGCAAGGGAAGTTTCAGGGGATAATGCTAGATTGGATTTACAATCCTTTTATTTTTATAATATATTCTCTAAAATGGGTCTAGTGGATGTCCTCGGTATTTTAACTCCCACCTGGAGGAATGGCCACTCAGGTTCTACCGGAATTTCAAAACACTTGAACGGATTCTTAATTCATGAAGGATTTTTGGAGAGTGTTGGAAAGTGCAGGTCTTGGACTATTAACTCTGTAATCTCTGATCATAATACTATCTGTCTTCAACTTCAATAGTCCTTTGACAAATATTCTTCCCCCTTTAAATTTAATCTTCCCTAGTTGACTGAGACGGAATTCATTTTATTGGTTAGATCTTTGTGGAGGTCTATGGAACACTGGAGAGACCCTTCGACAATGAAGTTGTTGGTCACAAAGCTTAAAAAACTTAAGACTTGTGTGATTTTGTGGAAAAAGGAGAAAAATAAATCTATTCAGGAAGAACTAGTGAGGATTGAGCAGAAATTGGAGGATATTTTTTACAATTTTCCTTCACAAATTTTCTCCCCTACTGAATTGAGCCTTGTTGGTGCCCTGAAAAAAAAGACAATGAAGAATTCTTAGTTTAGTAGAGGAATCATGGAGACAAAAAATTCGGGCAACCTGGATTAAGAGTGGTGATAAAAATTCGAGCTTATTTCACAAGTTTGCTACACATCGCCACAACATCAACACTATTTGGGATATCATGGATGAGCCAGGTAATAAATTTTCCACTCTAACAGATATTAGGGATATGACTTTCAATCATTTAAAATCATTGTTTAGTGAAATTGGGTATGACGATATGCCCACACAATTTAATGTCATTAAGGAAGTTCCTCATTTCTTCATTGATGAGGAGTGTAACGAAGTTGGTAAGACAATCTCCATTGAAGAATTGAAAGAGGTAGTAGGCTCAATTCCCAAGGACAAGAGTCTTGGTCCGAATGTGTGGACACAAGAATTATTCTTTTTCTTTTTTGATATTATGGGATTGGACATGTTAAATGTTATTGAGAAATATAGGACTTCTAGAAGGGTTTTTGGATCTGTAAATGCAACCTTTGCGGCACTTATTCCAAAGGTCTCTAAGCATGTTACTTTTAATGAATTCACACCTATTTCTCTATGTAATTTCATCTATAAGTTCATTACAAAAATTATTGTGTCCAAGCTTAAGGAGAAGTTGGCCTCTTGCATCTCTACAGAACAATTTGGCTTCTTAAAGGACAGACTAATCTTCGATACAATAGGGATAGCTAAATAATTTTTGCACTATGTCAAGACTAAAAACACAAATTATCTCATCCTTAAACCTTATCTAAGGAAAGAGTATGACAAGGTGAGATGGAAGTTTCTTAAGATGATGCTAATTCAAATTGGGTTAAAATGGGAAGTGACCCAATGGATAATGGGTTGTGTTTCTAGTGCTAATTATGTGGTCTTGATAAATGGCTCCCCTATCGACTTATTTAAAAGTCATAGAGGGATGAGACAAGGATACCCCCTCTCACCTTTACTCTTCCTCCTGGTGGTGGAGGGGCTTAGCACGCTCCTCAAAAAGGTCTGTTCTGAAGGGAGATTCAAAGGAATCAAGGTTTCTATAGATATTATCATCTCACATTTATTTTTCGTTGATGATGTTTTAATTTTGGGTTCAGGAAATCATGTGGACTGGGTAGCCTTCAAACATCTACTAGCCACTTTTTGCTTGGCATCGGGCATGGAGATAAATTGTCAAAATTCATGTTTTTTTGTTCATAATATAGATGATAGGACAAAATTAAGGCTTATGGATCTTTTTGATATTCCAATGGTTGACTTGGATCTTGGGATGAAATACCTTGGATTATTCATAAAGCCAAATTCCTATAGGATAAATGAATGGCTTTGGCTGATCCAAAAGGTGGACAAGAAATTAAGTCATTGGACATTTCATTCGTTATCTTTGGGGGGAAGATTAGTCCTGGTAAATTCCGTCCTTCAAAATATGCCAGTTTATTGGCTCAGTATTTCCAAAGTCCCTGTAAGCATGATCAATAAACTGTGTCGATTGTTCTCCAGCTTTTTATGGAAAGGAACAAAGAAACCTTTTGGTTTCCATTTAGCGGATTGGGATAAGATTACAAAGCCCAAAGCTTATGGTGGTTGGGGTATTCGAAATCTTCACTGGTTTGCAAAATATTTAGCTACAAAATATTTATGGAGGTGGTTGTTTGGCTCAAGTCTTTAAAGTATAGTTATGAATAAAATATACTTTAAAGGAGTTCATGTCATCTTTTGGTTGAGGACTGAAGTTTACAAATATCCTCTTGCATGTAATTTATGGAAACACCTTTTGGGTTCTTTGCCATTTCTGAAGTGATGGTGTTCTTGGAATGTGGGATGTGGTACTAGAGTTATGGTGGGCCAAGACCCATTCATTGGATACAATTCCTCCTATAAGATTTCTGCAGAGTTGATCAATTTACTTCATGATGCACAGATTTATTCTTTGTCAGATATCTCTAATCCTGTTGCTCACAACCACTTGGACATTGTTGGTTGGCTCTCTTTTTCATAGTCGAGACTGCAATCATCACGATCCCAGTCTCGACTATGCAAAAGTCACCAGTTCTCCTTCGGAAGGATCCTTCCTAGGTAGCTTGAAATGTGTCTTCCCCTCCCTTTTTATGTCCCTGTCTAAAGATGATTTAATTGCACCAACCAACCATGAGGATTGGCTAGTGGAAATATTTGAAGGTTTTTGGGATCTTGTGATTAAAAAATTGGCAGATAATCTTGAGGGGGTTGCGCCTATTAATGGGGAGGGGGTTTTTTCCACAACTCCCATTACATCTCCCTTCCTAGTAGTGAATTCTTCTCCTTCGAGAGACCCTATTACTAACAATCATCTGAATGAATTTTCGCCTAACCCATTATCTAATCTTTTAATGGAGTCACATAAAAAGGACTCTACAGACTTTGGTCTTTCGGCCTCGGGGGGTCATCAAGTAAGGAGAGATGCTCCTAAGAAATCGTATTAGAAAACTTCTCTTAAACCCCTCTGCCTATATCCAACCACTTTCAACCTCTTTTGGGCATTAGAGACAGGTCAAATGTTACGATTCGTAAAAAAGGTTGAAATAGATTGGATAGGAAGGGAGCCGCTACCATTGATGGTAGCCTAGAAACCTTCTCTTCATCCATCTCCCCTACTCCTCCTAGTCTTGTTTCCTCTCCTTCACATCTGACCCTTAGAGCTTTCGATCCTAGGCAAGGTGTGTCCTTATGATAATTATCTCTCTGAATATTCGTCGGTTTGGGGGGTCCTCCAATTTACTTTCCCTCAAGCACTTGGTTTCTTCCATTCGTCTGGACACTATCCTCCTACAAGAGACTATGGTTTCTCGGCATGTTTTTGTTGACTTCTTTATTAAGGTTTTCCCCTCCTGGGACTGTGTTTCTTTGGATCTGACTGGAAGGATTGGGGGTCTTCTCTCAAGATGGAATCCTTATGTGGATGATTTCCATGCTTTTGGTACATCTGCAGGAGTCATCCTAGAAGGTAGGCTCAAATAAATTTCCAGAAGGTTTAAAGTCATAAAGTGGTATAGCTCTTTGATATACGTGTGGGGTCCAACAGTCGTACTCGACCCAATATCTTAGGGCACCAACTAAGGAGGCTAGACCGTGCCCTTAGTTGTACTACCCGACTACCCAGGTACTAGAGATTACCTTCGCGATTGTTGTTCTTGGTGGCACTATAGCAGTCAAGCGGTCGATCAGTTTATCTAAAGAGGGCTTCAGGAAATCTAGGACAATATGTATACAAGTGTTTTATGATGCACTACCACTCGAAGGGGTACCAATAGGGGTTACAAGGGTGGCCAGCAGATGTGCGCTTAAGTACCACTTGTATTTCCTATGTGTATGAATCCCCGACTGTGGGTTTATATGCATAACGAAAAATCTATGTAGCTTAAAGATGCCAAAATACATCTCTACCCTGAAAAAAAATTAACCCACAATTTATTGTTGGGGAAAGTGCTCTAATACCACTTGTAATATTCCAGATATAAAAAGTATGCATAACAGAAATAAAATGCTAGAAATGGAAAATGGACGAAAATATAACCAAAACCACACCACAATAATACCAAAATGATACCAGAATAACACCAGAAAGAGCACTTTGATTACTGAGAGCAATGTTCACTTGCCTCTTCAAGGGGGCAACCTATAGGAGAGCAGAGCTCTATTACAATAGTATCCAAGAAAAAAGTTCTCATACCCTCGACTCGTATTTATACTAAATATGTCTATCAAAAGAACCATCTAGAGGAAGATCCTTCTAGAAGCGGAAGCTTCTATTAGGTCTTTTTACATTCGACTTATTCTTTCTTATTGCTAGGCCTTATTAATATTGACCTTTATTATATCATAATATATTATTCTACCTACGTGAGGGGTTAGGTCCCTAACATTTTATTTCTAATAGAGTAGTAAAATGGATATTGCAATGAGTGTTGAAATCCATAAGAGGTGTAATGGACATGTTTAGCTCATTTCAAGTCTTGAGAGACTCAAAAGCTTAGTATTTCAATGACATTGATTATGTAATTAAGATGTAGATAATGTGCATTCAATGGAGGACAAACAAATTATATATTATGAGTAGATGGGTTGATTTTCCGTTATTGAGTTTGAGTGAGTAAATGGATAATCATAGGGTTGATAACTTGGTATCGATCATGTTAAATACAAGTTTTACAGTTACAATTATCTTTTGTGTTACTACAACATTAGTGGATAATCCCCAAAAGGTTGGATGTTGTGTTGCCATCAGATCCCAGTCTCAACTATGCAAAAGTCACCAATTCTCCTTCGAAAGGATGCTTCCTAGGTAAAATGAAATGTGTCTTCCCCTACTTTTTTACCTATCTGTCTAAAGATGATTTAATTGCACTTACCAGCCATGAGGATTGGTTAGTGGAAATATTTGAAGGTTTTTGGGATCTTGTGATTAAAAAATTAGCAGAGAAGCTTGAGGGGGTTGTGTCTATTAATGGGGTGTTGTTGGGAAAAACACCCTACGGACTAGCAAATAGAGTTCAGACTTTGCATGCAGATTTGACCGAATAGAAACTACTTTTTACCTACATCCCAAGATTTAAATCCCCTTTTCTCAGTAAATGCATGGAAAGGACCACCTACCTTATTATCGACATTCGATGTCGATCCTCCGTTGTGCTTAATTACTTGTTCGCAATGCTCCTTCAAAATATGACCTACACTCAAGACAAACAACAACTATGCATGCATGCTACTTCTATACTCAAGGGTTAGAAATCAAACATAAACTAATCAAACCATAGACAGTTCATGAATTGGGATGGGAAAAGTATTCTCTATATTACTTAAAGTGAGTCAACTTACAAAAGTTGAGACCGGCCACCGCTCCTTGAACCTGATCCTGGGTTCCTCTTCTTCTGTCCTTCAACTGCTTTGCGTTAAATCTCCTTTGGCATGAGGAAAGGCTAAAGGGTTGGGACAATGGAATACGTAAATGGGCAGAGTTTCTTTGCTATATTTTTTCCTCCTCCAAATGGTACCCCTACCCCTTCTTTTATAGGCTAGAAGGAGCTAGGTTTTTGGACGAACCCTCGGCCATGCATGGACGGGAGTTTCAGTTAACTCACCCATATCTTTTTGCTTCATCGGCAACTTTCCTTTTTTCGTTCTTTTGTAGGTACACGCAGGCTGTTGTGAGTCAGACAGCGTGTACACGCGTGCAGTAATGGGTTAGGGCACGTGGGCCTTTACACAAGAGGATTTTCAAAGAGTTGTTCAGCAGAGTTTTGGCAAAGAAGGGATATGAGTTGGCCTGATGCTAGGTAAGCATGTGTGGTGCAATTTAGGTTTATAACAGATGCCCCCTAATGTGTGAGGTCAGAAGAGCATCTGATGGCCGAAATACATTACCAATATTTATTGATGTGTCGAATGATTGAGCCCAAGGATCAGGAACTAGGAGGTGTCGTCTGCAAAATAACAAATGTCTCACCGAGGCGGGCATACCCATGCTCAGGATAAAATAGAACCATGGCTACCAATCAAATACACTGCAGATCCATGTCAAATAACTATAAAGAGTAGTCGTGAACAATACACAGTGGAGCTACATCTCGAAATCAGAAAGATATACATATAGAGTATCCATCTTCCAGAAGCTGATTCGGCCTAATGGCTAGAGATGAGATCTTCAGAGCTCAAGCAACAACTTCAAAATCTTCAAAACTTGGGTAGGAGTGTAATATGAGTGTACGACTACACTACCCAGAGGTCTTCGATGACTCGTCGGTCATTGACGTGATAATCTTGATGATTAGACTGAAGGCTTCAATGATTTCGAACAAGGACTTGATTAAATGTTCGGGATGGTCGGGTATGCAGACAAGAGACATTTTGCAGAGGAGCCGACTCAGGCTTAGTGACAAACTTCCCTTGGAAAATAGCACGACACGTGATGAGATTCAGGCAACATATATGTTAATCATAAGTCTACGAAGCAGGAGGCAACACAAACTCTCCATATGTTTGGAAGGATAACCAAATGGTGGAGGACACAACTCTATATAGCGAGAAAAGCTTCCTAAGGTCGTACTACATCCCATAGTCTGGTGATCAAATGGACAGATGTGCTTTATCCAAGGGCGACTCATTATGTTGTCAATAAAGAAAATATTTTTCCCATCCTCTTTTTGGGGTATATTTGATTTTTTTGTTCTTTTCGGTAATTTTGGAAAAAGAATAAAGGAATATTACGTTACAATGGAGGAACGAGTATTGCAAACATACAAGCTCAAGGCACAAGGACAAGATTGATGTTCTGGTGAAATGATACTCGGGAAAAATCCTCTAGTGGCCAAAGGTGTTAAGACACAGAAGCAAACTGTCACAAGGTTGGTGGATAAGGTATGCAAATGTGGTTGAGAAAACACACAATGGTAACGTCCTTCGATGTAAGTTTAATGAGCCCAAAGAAGGTAAGCTCGGTGGTTTTTCATATTTAGAGAGTCTGAAAAAACATAAAAGGAGACTCCATTGGGGTACCTTTTTCGAAGATAGTCTAGTCGGTTCGAAAAAGGGCTAGTCGGTTCGAAAAAGGGATAAACTAGCACCGATTAGATGTCGATTCAAAACCATTTTAACGAGTGTGACAAGGACAAGATCACTCAGCTATTTTTTCACTTTTAAGGAGTCTGAAAAAATCTTAACTATGAACTCCGTCAGGAATATTCTTCTGGACCAATTTAACGAGTGTGAAAGAATACGGTCACTCAGCGATCTTTTCAATTTTAGGGAGTCTGAAAAGAGCTTAACTATGGACTCCGTGGGGGTTTCTTTTTCATAAGTTTAGTCCCTCGGGCCCGAAAAAGGGATAAAATTATACCTGAGAGTACTCTTCTAAAGAACGAAAATTCGATAGAGTATACCTTTGTTCATACAGTTGACTGTCCGGACCGAAAAAAGGGGTAAACTACCGCCAGACAGACGTGACTTCAAATTTCAGTTTAATGAGCATGAAAGGCCACAAGATCGCTTGGCAATCTTTTCATTTTTAGAGGGTCTGAAAAGGGCTTAAAAGGAGACCCATTTATTTTTTGGGAGTCCTGAGGGTGAGACAAAGAGCGAAGAAGAATCATGCAAATAAGGCTCAAACTCATATTCAGGAAAGACTATAAGGACTCCCGAGCCTACAGTGTTTTAGAAACGGCATGGACACCATAATGCAACTAGGACCTACCTAGGGCATCCATGTTCTGGTAAGCTCTACCGCCAAGTTGCAACACATCTAAAGTAGATATGATGGTTTCGTGTCACAACCTGATGGGATCGATCCTATAGCAAAGGAAAAAGACAACGAGATGCAAAAGTTGGGGTAATAACCTAACCTATATGCTCAAGTTGATTCTTGGAAAAAAAATTATGGACCGTCAAAATTTTCTTAAAACTCAAAAAAGTGTCCCAATACCTGATCAAATCCCTCCCATATAACTCTTGAATCACTCTAAATGGTTTTTGGTATAAAGAAACTGATAAGGGAGGCCAAAAAAGTGACAAAAAGAGGCCAAAAAGTCTATAAATAGAAGCTGGCAGCTCATTA
>CBVK0100589782.1:0-11931 GCA_900067695.1 Picea abies | reverse complement strand
CGATCTCACTGAATCTCCTGTGGTGGCAACTGTGATGGGAATTGATGAATTCCCAGAAGGAGTAACAACATTTGTTTCCATTGCTGTGTGAGGCACTGTCTGGCGTTCATGAAATTGGATTGGTACAATAAACAGTGCTAAGATATCGGTGGTTGGGGTTTCAACCAAGCCAAGAGTGGTTGCTTCAAGGTCCAACATGGTTTATTCCTCCGGTAGTTGTTTGGGCACAAAGGTTTGTAACCTAGTTGCTTCAAAAGACTCTTGTTGGTCTAGCTTCCACCTTAATGGTGGCGAGGGTGGCTCCAGTGTAACCGACGGTAGGACAAGAAGCCTTTGTGACCGATGGAGCTTAGGATCCTCCATTGTGTGAGAATATCCAAGACACACTAAGGTATTCTAAACGTTCAAAAGTAACACACACTAAAAAACAAGCCCCTAAGAGACAAGACAAGCAATCACTAAACTATTTGGAAGAACAGTTACAACAACCAACACTAGAGAAACTTACCGGTGCAAGTGCAAATCGAACACGAAAGCACCCTCAGGGTATACTCTGTAAAGCATGGCCTGATGTCTGTCCTAGGTATCGTGGTATACCCCCGAAATCACCTGTGTATGTCCCTAAAAATATTGGCAACTAGGTTGCCAACATGCGAACAGTCACCAGGCGGGCACAGTTGAAAGTTAGGTAGACCACAATGAGCAGGGTATCGAGATCGAAACCTGTCAAGGGTATCGAGAGAAAATGGTTTGGAAGACAACTGAGGACCTCGAATGGATTCGAGACCCACAAAGCCCCGTGGCAAATGCAAACGACAGAATCCCAAAACAAGCCCTCTATATGAGTTCTCCACTACGATTGGTCTATTTTTGGAGGGGTTATCTCTGCTAATTTTCTGCATGCGACCTCGTGTTTATCCCCTGTGTTAGAGGGGGGTCCCAAATAACTTCCATGAAACTAGACTTAGACACTCCCTATCTCAGACTCCAATGTTTGGTTTTGAATGGCCTTGAAGAGTTTCCTCTCCAACCTAATCCAAGGCCCTAATCTTGAACTAGTTTGTGAACCCTACAAACATAAAAGTTTAGTAGATTTTAAAATTAGCGTTGCTTTTAAGGATTTGTATTACATCAATGGGTATGAATGTGAAACTGATGATGTGTAACAGATGAAAGCGAAAAATGAATGAAAAAGATGGAAAAAAAAAACTTTACTGAATGCAAAATTTCAACAACTTTTCACAAAGAAAGATTTTTAATTTTTCTAAGATTTTGGACAGCAAACTCAAAGGAATTTCACTCGACTATGAGCTACTTATGATCTAAGTGAAATTCAAAAATTTACGAAATAAAAGACTTTTCCCTAGCTAATGATGCAGAAACACACTCTTCAACCAAAGAAGAAAATGAAAAGAGATTTTTTATTTTATTTAAGTGCTAGTAAAGCAAGAAAGGGAAAATACCGACAAGCAAAAAACCAAGAAAAACAATTCTAGCTTAAAACACAGATCACAAAGAATCATATTAAAGAATCACACAATGGAAATTGTAAAAACAATGACTCTCACGCTTGTCTAAAAACCATAATTTTTATTTTTTATTTTTTATTTTTCTGTCAACTATTAACTGAGAAAAAGCAGGCTAAGGGTAAGATGAATCCTAAGCTACTGACTATTCAAACATGGATTCAAACACCTGAGAGGAATACTTCTTATCAAAGGAGGGGATGACTACCCCACCCTGAACAAAAAGTAGCCTATACAAGCATGCGACTGTCACTTAAACAACACACGTGCAAACATGTGCGGAACAAAGATAGAGGGCATGTACACGCAAGTTGACCTTGTATAGGCCGCGTGTATATCTAAACTTTAAGGAAAAATATGAAAACAGACAGACCAGACCAGGAAGAGGCCTCTGGTATTGATAACCAGGATCCCTTGAAGGCTTGGATACTCTTTCTAACAGAAAAACAAATAACTCAAGGAAAAACAATAACGAAAAAAACAATCTGAGATAGGACCGTTAGCGAACAAGACTCAGACAGAATTCCAAAAAACCCCCTGAGAATGTGTGATTCTGACAGGGAAGAGGAGGACTACCTCTAAGGTTCTCTGAACTCCTACATGCTACTGCTATATCTATAGCTAGCGTTCACATGCAGGCTGTAAGAGAATAGGGCGTGGGTACACACGTTCAGGCCTTATGCAGGCCGCGTGTACCTCTGTGTGTCCCGAAAAACACAGTCAAGCAAAAGGCAGGGAAAGATGGTATGGAAAACTAGACTCCCTGCTCGCTCAGACCTTACAGAAATGAATGAAAAGATAGGCAAAGAAAAACAGAAAACCTAGTCTTTAAACTACCCAAAAAATTAAACAAAAATTCTAGGAACCATAAAGAGTATTCTCCCTAGTATGGTCGCCAATTCTGTTGTTGGGAAAGACACCCTATGGACTAGAAAATTAGGGTCTGACTTTGCATGCGAATTTGACCGAATAGAAACTAATTTTTTACCTACATCCCAAGATTTAAACCCCTTTTTCTTAGTAAATGCATGGAAAAGGACCACCTACCTTATTACTGCCGTTCGGTGTAGATCCTCCATTGTGATCGATTACTTGTTTGCGCTGCTCCTTTCAAAGATGACCTGCACTCAAGACAAACAAAAACTATGCATGCATGCTACTTCTATACTCAAGGGTTATAAATCAAACATAAACCAATTGTATCATATACAACTCATGAATTGGGATGGGAAAAGCATTCTTTTTATTACGTAAACTGAATCAACTTACAAAAGCTGAGACCGGCCACCGCTCCTTGAACCTGATCCTGGGCTCCTCTTCTTCTGTCCTTCAACTGATTTGCGTTAAATCTCCTTTGGCATGAGGAAAGGCTAAAGGGTTGGGAGAATGGAATACGTAAATGGGCAGAGTTTCTTCACTATATTTTTTCCTCCTCCAAATGATACCCCTACCCCTTCTTTTATAGGCTAGAAGAAGCTAGGGTTTTGGACGAACCCTCAACCATGCATGGCTGGGAGTTTTAGTTAACTGAACCATAGCTTTTTGTTCCATCGACAACTTTCCTTTTTTCGTGCTTTGGTAGGTACATGCGGGTTGTTGTGAGTCAGCCAGCATGTACATGTGTGTAGTAATGGGTTAGGGCACGTGGGCCTTTACACAAGAGGATTTTCAAAGAGTTGTTCAACAGAGTTTTGGCAAAGAAGGGATATGAGTTGGCCTAATGCCAGGTAAGCATGTGTGGTGCAATTTAGAATTATAACATATGCTTTCTCAGATTTGTCAATGTATACCGACAAAAAATATTTCACAAAATAGATATTCAATGATGTTTAATATGTAGATCAATCATCATAGGAGTCCCTTTATCTCTTATTTATACTTTTCCAACTGTCTTCCTCTAGAATTTATATTCTAACTATTTTATGCAACTTCCCTCTTTTAGATCTAGCCCACTTTCAACTACTTTAACCAATTGCAACCACTTTATCCATAAATAGTAAACTCACCACTTCTTGTTGCAACCACTTTACTATTTAATTAATTTATTTTGCAACCACTTTGATTAGGGAATCATATTTATGTCATTCTAGAATCTTTTGACTTCTTTTTGACCTTCTAGGGGCTTCTATATTACTCTAAGTGGTTCTCCAACTTCTGAAGGCCATATCTCTATAACTACGAGGAACTATGTGATGTACCACATATCATTGGAACTGGCATGAGGATAAGTATCCATCCATCTAGATATGACAACCTCCTGACCTGTTATTCAACCTCTTTTCTTCCACACAACTTTGGGATTCATTACTACACATCTAGGATTACTCAACCACTCACCATTTGGACTTTTCAAAGAATATTACCATGAGGGATTTCACCACAAGGGGACCAATTTGGATTTCATCCATTTAGTACTTCTTACATAAGAGAATTCATGAGACTACCTTGTGTATCAACCATGACATGAAATTAATGATACAACTTCCTTTGACATCAACCTTGACATCAATGACAACATGACACCACTTGGAATCAACCCTTTGACATCAATCCTTTGACATAAATAAAAAATTACTCCAACAATATCCCGCTTTGGAATTGATGGAAACATCAAGAATTTATGGAAGCACTTAGACATTGAAACACTCATGCTCATATTCCACCTGTGATCATTGCTCCTCATCAATGTTTCTATCTCTTCCCCTTTGACATCAATGGAAAAGGGTATATCTTTTTGGGGATCCTCCCCATGACTAAAATCTTCTTGGGGATTCTCCCCCTATCTGCACTATCCTTTGGGATGCTCCCCTTGTCTGCATTATCCTTTGGAATTCTCCCCTTGTTTATATTCCTTTGATATTTCTCTAATTACTCTCTCTCCCTTCATTTGAATAATCTCTCCTCCTTTGACAAAGGATATCACTCTAATGCAATGATGATGGCATGGCTGCCAATTTTCCCTCTATTGGATATATGGGTTGACCCAGGTTCTACCTTAGTTTCTCCAAAAAAATCCTAGAAACCATCGACCCCTCTATGTTACAAAATATTTCCCCTGCAGATAGGTGAAATCTCCCTTGGATTATATACCCCTTATACCATGAAAAAAACACTACAGGTGGACAGTAACATTCCTTTGAACTCAATTTAATCAATCAAAAAGAGGGAGAGAGAAAGGATATGATACACCTTGTTTCAAAATTTTTCCTCGTGGCTTCCAATCTGAGCTTGATATCCAAATTCCCTGGTGCAACTTGATACTTGCAATGGGAAGCAAAGAGAAACAAATATCTTCTACTGTAGTTTATTAGATCAAACAAATTCATCTATGACGATTGAAACAACAATAGACACAAACTTTCAAGAATACACAATATTGAAGGAAATAGGCCAAGTATATTCAAAAGAGAACCCAAAGAGAATACCTACAAACCATGGATGATGATGCAACAGTTTTCCAATATCTCCTTGTCCAACCCTTGCACGAATCTACCAGGATCAATGGTTTGATACCTTAAAGTTTCCTCCTTTTCAACTTGGAAAGCCCTCAATATATAGGCCTAAGAGGCACAAATACCATGAAAAAATGAGGGATATGTTTGATGATATGGCTCCTTGAGGATTTTATTATATCCTAAAGTCAATCCCAAGCATGACGATTGAACACAACTAACCCCATCTCAAAGAACTGGCCCATAGATTAAGGTGGAGGAGATTT
Organism: Picea abies; assembly: GCA_900067695.1. Classification (NCBI taxonomy): domain Eukaryota; kingdom Viridiplantae; phylum Streptophyta; class Pinopsida; order Pinales; family Pinaceae; genus Picea; species Picea abies. The sequence goes on along the minus strand of CBVK0100589782.1, from coordinate 6,687 downwards.
CCCCTTTCTCTCCACAAGAATGACGCTCCCGTAAGTGAGAGACAGGGAGCCACCCTAGTAGTGGTGCTCCATTATAGTGGCATAGGGGGTGCCATGTGACCACCCCCAATATGGGAAAGGGGGTGCTACCCTTCATAAATGATCAAAAAAGGGTCAAATTTTCCAAGGAAAAAGTGTGTTTTGACCTAGAAATGATGGTTTTCATCCTCCCATATGACTTAGGGGTCATGAAAAATTGTTTTAATGGTTTCAAGGGGTGGATACACCTCACAAAGTGAATTTGACACTTGGGAAGGTGCATATGAAACTTGTGATAGTGAATGCAACACTTACCAAGGTGCATATGTCACTTTGCGACATTTGCGACACTTCGATTGTGAAACAAAAATGTGGCATTTTGATGTGTAACAACTGCCCCCTAAAGTGTGAGGTCATAAGGGAAACTAATGGAAAAAAAACCTTTCAAATTATTCAATGAAAGGGTGCTAGAGTGGGAGAAGATGGCATAAGCTGCAAATAATCATCAATCAATATTAATATATGTTCCATTTTTGAGACAGGCATACCTATGCTCAAAATACGATATGACTCAAAGAACGACTGCCAACCAATACACTATGGATCCATGGGAATATTGAATAAGGATATGGCCACGAGGGATACAATTGGATCCATACCTCCATGGCATGAATTGATCGTAGCCATGAAAAGTACATAGTAGAGCTATGAGATGACAAAACATAGCCACAGATCAATGAAATGTGGATCTATGTGATAGTGTATATATCACCATGCTCAAATATTCTCCATCACAAGATGGGAAAATCACGTAGCATAGTGAGTGCCCAACCCAGGGTCTTCATCCCGATATTGATGCAGTACAAATCTATCTATGTGAATAAATGATTTGATGTAGAAAATGGTAGAAACCACTTGATTATCGTTCATTGATGTAAATCATTAACAAGTGCAAGGGAAATCACCAATGATGTCAATAAATCCCAAGTTACCCTAGTAAATTCCAATGAATGTGAATAAATAAGTTGAGTTTTAACATCCGTGGAATCATTCGATCAAAAGTCAATGATGTAAACCTACTGTCGGAAGCGAGGAGGCCTGCCATTGAGGCATGTAGTTCCCAAGGTACTAACTGGTTTCTAAGTCTAAATCCCAGATAATGTGTTGAAGTTGATAGGAAATACTTGTCGAAGGAGGGCATTGATGTATCCCCCATCATCGATAAGAAACAAACACAGGAAAGTGATGTGAGATGGTGGACCAAATGAATATGGACTGACACAGGAAATGGAAACTAGTAATACTACAGATGGATGGTTTGAAGTGAATATTCCCTTGAAAATGATGAGGCACGACAACTGACTTGGAAACATTGACCCGAAGAGTACCAATAATTTAATGTGACGACAACAATAACACTCTTCGACTGGATGAAAAAAGTATAGAGACACATGGAATTGGTATGAATCAGAGACAAGAATATTACCAAACTGTAAGATGAGACACAAAAAGGGGCCATGTTCAAGGGAGACAATAATGGCTGCCATAAGGTTTCCAAAAAAATTGACCCACTTCCTTCAATTTTTCCCCCATCTTGATAGACAAGTACCTCTTTCTTTTTTAAAAATCTTGAGGAGGATAACATGTGATCAATATATCTCATCCTTCAGATGAGTCCCTTGACATATGTTTAATGAACCTGAGGAAGGAGGGGTTCGGTCCCAAATGGGTCCTAGATATTATACTCACATAGGTCCTTCAATGCATATTTTTACGATCCCAAAGAAGGTAAACTTGGTGGTTTTTCATGTTTAGAGAGTCTTAAAAGAACTTAAATATGATTCCATGGATAAATTGTTTGTAAATTTAGTCTCCCAAGTCCAAAAAAGGTGTAAAATAATATAGGGGAGAACTCTTCTAATCATTCTTGATTACAATAGTCCTTTTTCATAATTATTATTGCAAGGATGAAAAAGAGATAAAATACTGCTCAAAAGATTCCCTTTCAAACCTTTTAATGAATGTGAAATGAAGCAATATCACTCAACAATCTTTTCATGTTTAGGGATTTTGAAAAGAGATTAAAGGAGACTCCAGAGAGTTAATTTTTCATATAGCTTTTATGAGTCCTAAAAAGAGATAAAAGTGTACTTGGTAACCTGTTCTCATGTTTTAATGAGAACAAAAAAGAACAAAGAATAATCTTGGTAACCTATAATCATGTACTTACGAGCATGAGGAAGAAAAAAGACTAAGATCCTTCCTGAAAATACTACTACGTTACGATGGGAATGACCCTCGAACGAGGATCACTCCTAGCAGCGTGTCTCTCTAGAGGTAGTTTTCCCGTAGATTTCATGATATAAGCTAGTGGTTTCTCTCCAGCATGATGTATAGAAGCTGGAGACCTACCCCTCAATATGACATTTCCTCCGACATCTCTTCTTCTTTCCTCATTTAGGTTTCTGGTTACTAATGGTAACATTTTCACTAGGTGGAGGAAAATAAGGTTCAAGTACTCGATCTAGAGTGAGACTCAATTCTAAGGGAAGGGGGTCTATTTCATTTTTTAATGATATTGGAAGAGACAATAAACTATTCTTGTCCAGATTAGGTAATACCAAAGGATCAAATAATTCTAAGGATTGTCACACCTTAGTCAAAATCATGTTTAATGTGGAAACCTGTGCAGTGGGAGGAGAAGGAAAAGAAAAAACCCCCATGTGTGAGGAATCCTTAAGAAGGCCTACACCTACACTCTCAAAACCATTCTGTCATAGAAAAGGGACATTATTCATGGGGACATTGTTGAGATATGGAGTTGTATACTCAAATTGGTCAACACTGGCAATTTTTCCTTGATGGGGAAATCGTAAGACATAAAACATCGAAGATGCGATGACATTCATCGCATAGAATGAACTACGACTAAGTAACAAATTATAATCTAGATGTGCATTGACTACTTCAATATCGACCGAAATAGTCTTACCCTTCAATGTCACATCAAAATATTGCAAGAATCCATGAGTTTGGAAACCATGTCCATCAAACACTTTCAAGGTGGTAAGAGACTGGGTAAGTGTAGGAGAACTAAGGGCTCTCCAACAAGGTAAAGACATGAAACAGATGGAAGCTCCCTTATACAAAATAGTGTGATGGGTGTTGTTTCCACCAACCAAAACTTGAATTTGGAATTCTAAGTGGTGGGAGACCTTCTCCTTGAAAAAATCCAGATTAAACATAATCAAGTTCGACTCCTCTAGATCCATGACTCCAATGGCTGACAAGATCATTCTATGTTGACTTGGATAGTGTTGTATAACTTCAAGGGATGAAATAGCACAAGGCACTTACACCAAATCTTCAACGATGTTGTAGTTTTGGGAAGTGCAGGAATTAGGATTAAATGTCTCTTTTTGAATTACACTCTTGGGAGGGTGAAGTTTTGCGTCAAATATTGGCTTCTCAATCTGAAGAAGATTGGAAGATGGAGGAGGAGTGGAACTGGAGGGATGATCGACAACCTTTCCTTTAGTCTGATAACCTGGAGGAGTGCCATAAGTATTTGAACGAGTTGTTACATTAACTATCTTAAACATGTACACCTTAGAGGTTCTTTTGGAAACATCCCCATGGTGGGAATGACCTGTGTTTCCCCCTTGTGGAGGGGAATGGTTTTGTGCAACCAAATGTTGGTGCTAAATTGGTTGGGAGGTACCCTTCATATATTTAGTGACAACCTCACGATGATGGAAGTCTTTCATGTAGTGTTTTTTTTCCACAACACATGTAGTTGATACTACTCGTGCTTCATCTTTATCAGAAATATTGTTGACCCAGGTAACCCTGACTCAACCACTATCAAATTCATCTCCTTTCTCCCATGATTCAAGTAACATTCATGTTTCACCATTTCTTCACATGCACACACCAAGTTCCTTACTTGTTCATTCCATTGGTCAAATGGTTGGAAGTCAAGTCAGTTACACAACCATGGTCGTACAATCTACTCCACCTCCATAGCATACATCACAGATTAGTACACCCTATATTGGAGGTCAATCTTCAATGGGAGGCCAACCTTCAGCTAGGGGGAAACCTTCAACTATAGGGAAATGTTTACTGGGGGAAACCTACATGGTTGCAACATCAACAAGCTTGGGGGAAGGATGCTCCTATAAGTCCTTCTATCCCTACTACCATTGGCTTGTATCCTAGACATCCATATCAAGGAGTTGTCAATCCTTTGTGGAATCAAACAAATCTGCCAGGAATTCCTTTGTAAGGAATTATTCCCTATCAATATGTCAACCCCACAATACTAATGCAATAGTCCCTTCCACCTCCATACATTGGGGGACCATTAGGTCAATTTCAGTATTTAGGAGGTCCATCCGCTCCATCACAGTACATGGGTGGACAAATAGGACAACCACATTACATGGGGAAATATTTCATAATAGAAATTGGTCACTCCATTAGGGAAGGTGCACATTACAATTGCGATAGTGAAAGTGACACTTACCGAGGTGAAAACGTCACTTTGTAAGACTTTTTATGTGTAACACTCGAGTAAACCAGAAGGAAACATTGCGCATAGAGTGCACAACACAGTCTAACCCAAGATGGATTATGGGTGATTGCATGACCCAAGTGTCTGTAATCATGGAAGGGATTGGGGATGTTCTACTTCTTCTACTTTTACCTTTAACATGCAACATATTATACCATTCATCTAATTCTAACAATTATTTCATTCTTCATTATCAATACTGCACGCTACAATATACTATTTTATCCATTCATCATTCATTCATAATTGTAGAAACAACAAAAAACATCATTCAAACACATCACAACACATGATTTTTCCATGATTCACCCCCTGGGATATGTCCACAAATATCTTCTACTTATTTAGTATTCTTCATCAAAAGTCGAGCACTACGTGTGTTACATAGAAAAGGTGCATTTAGAATGCACATAAGTGTAGTGAAAGTGAGGAAGACTAGTGTTGCACCAATCTCCATAGGTTGTGACCCAACCCTCAATTATGATCCATTTGACTCCATATGAGATCCACAACTCTCAACCAAACTAGTATTGCGACTCAACACTCAACAAATTCTTCAAAAGACTCTAAAATCATGCCAAAATATAATACTATTCGATACTAGAGCCTCTCTAACTACCTCACACATCCTTTATTTATATTACCAAAATGGGTAAAACCCTTACATCGTACTCCAAAACCCTAATTATAAGTGAACTCAACTAGTCCACATTCTAATTGCCTTTGCATGCTAATCGATAATTCCTTCGCACTTCTTTTCCTTTATTCCCACCACGTGCTATTTCCTTGGTCCATTGTACCTCATTTGTTGCACTGTATCTTGAACCTTAACCAAACATTTCTTACTCCAACAGACCCCCAACAATTAACTATGGCTCATCCCGAGCCACTAAGGCAGTGTGTTCCTCCTGCATCGAGTTCTCCAATGACTGGAACTTCTTTGTGATTGAATCTACTTGTGTCTTATCTTGCACACTTTTCTTTGTCACAGTCTCCACCACATGCATTTTTATGTTCTCCTTCAACACTTCTATACTTTTCGAGTGCACATGTTCTAGTATTCCTTTCTCTATTTCCAATTCTGCTATCATCTTCTCTGATTTCTCCTAAAGCGGTTCCAATCGAGTCTGTCTTGTCTATCTTTCTTATTGGATTATATTCAATTATACTTATAGGTTTTTCATTTCCTATGTGACCTTCAGTTTCTCCACTATAGGAATTTCCTTCTATATTTGATTTAAATCCTAGACTGTCGCATTCAACTTCTCTCCCCTCTAACCCAAATAATGTATCCCTTCATATTTTACTAGGCTCGTCCATATCTATGTGGTCCTTGTTGATTAGGGTCGGTTGTCATTGATTTCAACCCTTGAAGAAAGTCCGGTAGCACATTTCGGTAGCACAAAGGTTTGGGTAATGGAACCAAGTTTGTTTGATTTAAAGATGACTCATTATTTTCTTGTCTTGTTTGATAAGAAGTACAAATGGAGGAAATCCAAAGTGGTCCCCTTATGGTGAAAGCCATCATGGGAAGAAACTTTGCGGTTTGAGTTATCCTAGAAGTATGGTTAGATAACCCATTCTTAATTGTGGAATAATGAGATGAAGTTCAATGAAACTATCCTATATGGATAATGCTTGTCATTCCATTTCTGGTGGTATGTGGACTGTCACATAACTCCTCATAGTTAGAGAGTTATGTGTTGATACTGAGAGGGGGGTGAATCAATATCAAGTACAATTTAAAAACCTTTTCCAACTTATACTTAAACCATTCAATTATATCCAATGAGAAATTAACAATAGTATAAGAGTTACACCAATACACCACAATACACCATGCACAATATGTAAAGGGAGGGATAAACCTCCAAGAGGAAGATACAATCCTCCAATATAAAGAGATATCTGAACTCTCTATCCTTGCCCCTTCCTTCCACCCAAGAATATATGAGAGATAATAAAACTTTATTCAATTCTGGTCTGTTCAGAAGACCCCACTTGTACAGCATGCCCCGCGCTCAATATTTAACATATGATTCTGAATATCACATACAAGCAACTACAGTCCGTACTATTTCCAATGGAAGTGG
>CBVK0100589781.1:0-11673 GCA_900067695.1 Picea abies | reverse complement strand
TCTCTTTTTCAAGGTGTTGATTACCTTTCCTGAAGTTTTTCTATGTTATATTGATGTTTGGTTCTCAACACAACAATAAAAGAAGAAGTGGAAAAGTTGTTTAATGTAGGATTTACCTACCTAGTTACTCTAATAGAAGGGGTCTCCAACCTTGTTCTTATTGATAAGAAGTAAGGTACAATCTATGTTGCATGGAATTTAGGGACTTGAATAAGGCGTGTTCTAAAGACAACTTCCTGACTCAATTCATTGATCATATCTTGGATGAGTGTGTGAGGAGTGAAATATTCTAATTTATGGATGGTTTTTCTGGCTACAACCAAATTGAAATTCTTTGGGAATACCAACACAAAACGACCTTCATATGTCCTTGGGGAACTTTTGCTAACAAAAAAATGTCGTTTGGTCTTTAAAATGTTGGTGCAATATTCCATTGAGCCATGATGTTTTCTTTTCATGAATTAAAGAATATAGTGGAGGCATACTTAGACGATCTCATGACTCACTCATGGAAGAGGGCCCAACATATTTTACACCTTTTCTTAGTTTTTGAATGATGTTGTTTCTATAGGATCCGATTGAATCCAAACAAGTGTATTTTTTGTGTGACCTCTGGTCATCTTTTGGGATTAATCATTTTGAAAAAAGGGATCATGATTGACCCCTTGAAGGTTGAGGCAATAACTCAGTTTCCTCTCCCGCATACAATTAGACAGCTTCAGAGCCTACAAGGAAAGGAGAATTTCCTCAGGCGTTTTGTCCCAAACTATGCTAACATAACAAAGGGATTTATGCGCCTTTTGAAGAAAGGGGTCCCATTCTGTTGGGAAGAAGCTGGACAACGTTCTTTTCATGATTTGAAGAAGGTGTTGGTTTCAACTCCATTATTGAGTCCCCCTGATTTCATTCGAGACTACTTGTTGTATTTGGCAGTAAGTGAGTCTTCGATCAACATAGTTATATTTCAGGAGAATGATGAGCTCCAAGATCATGCCATCTAGTACTTGAGTCACACTCTCATGGGTCTTGAACTTAGATATTTTCATCTAGAGAAACTGGCACTGAAAGATTTTCATGCTTCCCAATGACTCCGACATTACATTTTATTATGAAAGACAACCGTTATGGCCACGATCAATCCATTTCAATATGTTTTGACTAGGAGAATTATCAGTGGGAAGTACAACAAGTGGATTGTTATGCTTCAAGAGTTTGAATTCAAAATATAAGAAGTCTTTAGTCTTCACTGAGTTGATGTCAAAGTTTCTGGTAGAGAACGAGGAAGGCGAGATGACAAACTCATTTTCAGATGAGAATTTTTTCCTAATCTGTTGTCCGATCCGTGGTATGGGGATATCCTTGTATATCTCCAAACTCTAAAGTTATCTCCAAACAAATCCGTCATATAGCGAAAAAATACCTCATTATCACTGACACTTTGTATTGATGAGGGGTGGACTCAATCCTTAGGCATTGATTAAATCTTGAAGAAGTGGAGGTTTTTTTGAACGACTTCCATAGTGGAGCATGTGGTGGTCATCTCTTTGGGTTGGTAACAACCCAAATTTTTTTGCACGCATGATACTTTTGGCCTATGATATTTAAATATTGTGTTGAAGCGGTAAAGAAGTGTCATCCATGCCAAATTTTCACTAAGAAAATGCATGCACATCCTACTCCAATGTTTCCCGTCATCACTATTGACCCCTTCACCAAGTGGGGGGTAGATTTTATGACATGCCACTTGACTTTGGCTATTGGGCATTGTTACATCATCGTAGTCGTTGACTACTTTACTAAGTGGGGTGAAGCTATGCTAAAATTTTCCAATGATGGGAAGGAAACAATACTTTTCATATTCAATCAGGTCATCGCTAGGTTCATAGTTCCAAGAGAGATTGTCACTAACCATGACAATCACTTTTAGAACTGCATGATGTAATAATTAGCATCGAAATTGGGATTTAGGAAGGAACACTTGTCTCCCTACTAGCCCTAGGATAACAATCAGGTTGAATTTGTGAACACATAATTGAAAATGATTTTAAGAAGAACACTGAATTCAACCCAAACTAATTGGCATTTGATGCTTTATCCGACCTTATGGGATTATAGAACCTTAGTCAAAACTTCTACTGGTTTCTCACCATTCCAACTCATTCATGGAGTGGAAGCAATTTTTCCTGTTGAATATGAAGTTCCTTCACTCAAAATAGCAGTTGATCTCCTTCTGGACATGACTCAACTCGAAGAACGCTTGGTTTTCCTTGAACATCTCAATGAGCAACGTCAAGATGAAAATTTAACAAATGAAGTGCAAAAGAAATGATTCAAGTCCCAATATAACAAATCTGTATGTCCCTGGGTGTTCTCTGAGGGAGATCTTATGTTGGTTTACGAACAAGACAAGGATTCCTTAGGGGTAGGTAAATTCAAACCCATGTGGTTCGACCCTTATTTTGTGCGATGATTTTTAGAGAAATGATCACATGAGATCACAAATTTTGAAGGCAATGTGTTGTCTGAGACTAGGAATGGGATCTACTTGAAGAAGTACTATGCTTAAGCCTCAGGGATTGAACATTAATGTGCTTGTATTTATTGTCTATATTGTACATAGGTTTGTTTTTAGTTTTAGTCCCTTTGTTGCGTTAGTGATTGGTGTGCCTCTGCTGTGTTGCAAATGCCTAAGGAGTCTTTGCTTTACTTTGAATTTTCATATGGTGCTAGTCGCCATTCTCGACACCTAGGATTCACTGCTTGGGTGATTTATTCACCTTATGGGCAATCAATGTCTTCTAGAGGGGTGTGTCTTGGGGAAACTACCAACAAATTTGTTCGTCCCTGGGTGTTCTTTGAGGGAGATATTATGTTGGTTTATGACCAAGACAAGGATTCCTTGGGGGCAGGGAAATTCGACCCCATGTGGTTCGACCCTTATGTCGTGTGATGAGTTTTAGAGAAAGGATACTACAAGCTCACAGAGTTTTAAGGAAATGTGCTATCTAAGCCCAGAAATGGGCTATACTTGAATAAGTACTATGCTTAAGCGAGCATTAACACTCTTGTATTTATTGTCTATATTTTACATAAGTTTGTTTACAATTTTAGTCCCTTTGTTGCGTTAGTGATTTATGTGCCTATGTTGTGTTGCAGATGCTCAAGGAGGATGGGGATAGTCACCATACTCAACACCTAGCATCCACTACTTGGGTGATTTATTCGCCTTCTAGGCAGTCGGTGTCCGCTGGATGGGTGTGTCTCAGAGAAACTACCAACAATGTTTCCAAATATAACATTGTCATTGAGCGTTTACGAGATGCATTGTCTTATGGTATTTATCACTTTGAAGTTCGAGATCCGAGATCCGATACTATTACATTTTTTCCTTAGGGTATGTCTTTTTGAATGGTCTTTTGAGTTTATTACTTATGAACATGTTCCTTGGAGAGATAATGAATTAGCTGATGCCTATGATAATTATTTGTTAGATTGGAATTTATATCATCAGTAAATTAAATCACACACAAACACATGTAAATATACACATTTGCAAGTAACATACAAAATGTATATAAAACACAGAAGTAATATATTTATATATCAAAATGAGATCCATCAAGTCCAAGATATGGGGCCTCCTATCCCTCGAAGGTAATATAATGTTATAAAAGTAAAACAATTGTTCTATGAGCACATAGTATGCCTAGGCATGAGGCCGATGCACCCTATCATAACAAACAACAATGTTTTCCAAACACTAGAACAATCAGACCCATAACCTAGATACTCCCATGACATGTCATTGCATGCCTACGGGGAGGTCATCAATGGTAGCCATAGGCACATTGCACATGAGGGCCTCAAATTTTTGGGCCACACTACGCAAGGTCCTCACTACATCATCGCTCGGTCCTACCTCCTCTTTGTCTTGTCAGCTATGTCGCGAGACATTAGCCAATCTCACAGGTGCTTTATCTGCATCAAAGTAAGGTACTTGTTAGTATTTTTGGTCTCACAAAAGGATAAAAATAATTATATTTTCAAAAATTTAAAATTAAATAACACAAAATGAAAGGTTACATATATCCTATAGCTTGTCTCCGGTAGGGAATATGACATCTGGGTCATTGGTGAAATCGATGCCCGCATATGGGTAGTAATCAATGAAGGGAGTTTGTTATTCCCACTAGACAAAGAATTCATCATCAAATGGATTGGACATTTGTCCACCTCCTAAGCGAGCTATGAGCTCGGTCCATCGAACCATGGCAGGACATGGTCGCAAATGTCCTTGTATATGTGTTTGCGGTCTCATCATGGGCACCCGCTCGAAGATGAAAGTGCATAAGACACTACCAAAGAAACATTTCTTCGCCTTCCTGAGCTTGTAGTCTATCAAATGTTATTTCATGTTATTGAGCATGGTAGTGCTCCAATCATACATAGAAGGGTGCATGAATTCAACCCCATATTTGATTTTCACATGTGATGCCAAGTGAAAGAGTTGGATCCCACGATCCGAACCAGAGTATATAAGATGACTTGGAGACTCAAGTTGGTAATATTTTTGATTGGCACTTGAGAGCCACTCTTCTCGGTGCCGACATCACAATACTCATTGATGAATTCATTGATACTCCGACCAAGTCCCCGATATTGGAAGTTTGGCACTTTGCCTCTCCTCGAAAAACCAGTAATGAAGTACATGTCTTCAACCATAATATTCAAATACTGTATAGCAAGCATGAATGCCTCGACATCCGGGTTCCAATAGTCAATTAGGATATTTAATAATCTCCTTTGTGTCCTCATGCCAACAACTTGGAAAAAATTATACATGCCGCAAGGATGCATAGATTTTTTTGCTTCATCATTGTCAAACACTGCTTGGTCCACCTCTCCATGTTCACGTTCTCTCCAGAGAATAAACATCCTACTCAATTTCCAAGAAATTTTCAGTTAGTTCTTATTTTTTCTAGTACGTTCCTGGGCATCCGCAACCTTTAGTTTGAAAAATATGGATATACGCGACTGGTGTTTTGACTAGCCGCAGACATCCATGGGTTTCCTTAAGGCATCTCACGGATGCACAAAGATGTTTTTAATGAAGTGAATTTAAGCTTGAAATTTGAAAGAAATTGCAGAAGTAAAAGAATGAAATGCAAGATAAGGATGGAACACTTACATGTTTAGGGTGGCAAGTAGTGGAGTTGTTCCAAGCTCCACGTTTTCTCAATTTTCTCTCCAAGGGTTTTGTTCACTTTGGTGGTTGTTTGGGTGAAATGGTAAATGGGTTAATATATCATTATTTATTAAAAATTTGAAAATCCACTTCCTAAAGTTTCCTTATTTTGCTCCAAATTTTCAACTAATGATCAAATTTTTGTATAATTATCATCATTTATGCAGGTCTTAGGTCATTTTAAACTTTTACTCTAGTACCTTTATCATCGATTGGATGAGTATTTTACAAGACTCTGGGAAGGTAATGTGATTATAACTGGAATTTAGGTTAGGGTGCATTTCACTCGAACTGTTGCATTATCAATTACTGTTACCATTTAAACCTAGGGTCAACCCCATTAACGAATGATGAAACCTTTCTCTCTTATTAAAAGCATCATTTGATTGATGGTAGAGCCTACCTTCCATGGCTTCTCTAGTATGGAATCCTTTTCCATTATGGAGTTCATGCTGCAAGTTTGTTTCTAATATTGGGGATCCTAGTTAGTCCCACCATGAGTCTGTGTTTGAACTTCATACTTCTCACTCTCTCTTGTTATGGACCCCTATCTTAGATTATGGAGTCCAAAGTTAAGATCTTTTCAGACTCCTTAAAATTGAAAAGATTACTGAGTGACATTGTTCCTTGTACACTCGTTAAATGAACATGAAGGAATGTCTTTCCATCACAATTTTGCCCCTTTTTCGGACTGGACAAGACTAGTTATGAAAAATGTATACTCTAGTCTATGGGCTAGAAGAGTTCTCCTAAGTTGTGTTTTATACTTTTTCGGGCTCAGGGGAATTAATTTACGAAAAAGGAAGAGGGAGTCCATAGTCAAGATATTTTTAGACTCCTTAAATATGAAAAGATATCCAAGTGATCTTGTCTCTATCACACTTGTTAAAAAGGTTTTGAAGAGACATCCTTTCGGTATAAGTTTAAACCTTTTCCAGACTGACTAGAATATGTACAAAAAGGGAATACTTTGGCCCCAATGACCAGAAGAGTTCTCCTTGGTATGATTTTATTCTTTTTCGTACCTTGGATATTAAACTTATGAAAAATACCATCATGAGAGGTTTACTTCCCAAAGTTGAGTCTTAATTGCATTTTCATATTGACTACTTGTGCTTTTAATCCTAATGCCAACTTATTCATGCTCTCGTTGAAACCATCACCTATGAATTATTATCAGTTCCCAATGTTGCAATTTATGCCCCTGTGACTCGATACCTTATCCCTGGAGGGAGCATCCCCCAACTGTCCGTATCCTGCACATGCTTCCTTGCATTGAGCATAGGTATGTTCCTTGTGCTATGGAAATAGTTTAATTTCACACGACACTCGTTCCTTACACTGTATGATAGCATTATTTTATTCCTTTTCAAGCTTCTATAACATGAAAGATACACAAAAATAAAAAAACCAAAAAGAATGGGAAAACATCTATCTCTTTTGTTGGTAGCAGTCTTGTCTCCCTTGAACAAAGCACAATCTTGAATTAGTATCTCATCATTTTGGGTTTAGTATGGCTTTAGGAGATTTTTTCTCATTTTGAATTTTTTCTCCCCTGGTTGGTTATTCTTCCAACTATTTGGAGCGTTTGTTGATGCCTCTTGCATCACAAATGTATCCCATTTTATAGTCATGCTACCCGAGTCACATAATGTGTTGTGCTTATGTTCAAGGGAAAATTTTAAACATGTGTCGTCCATTCTACAGTTAGCTTTTGACCTTGCAAGTCAGCTTCCCAAATCAGTATCATCATCATGAGTATCAGTCTCTTCATCTGATCTCTTCCAAATATTTTTCATTCTGCCACCACTCATTCTAAGTGATGGAGGATGCCTTAATTCCTTCCTTCTAGTGGGTTCCCTCCCATCGACTTCAACACATATTTCTCTAGGAGAGGGATCTAGAGTTATGTTTGGTACCTTAGGGATTACAGTCATCAATGACAGGTTCCCTCACTATTGACATTGGGAATACCTCAATGTCCCCCACTCAATAATTTCTACCATGTGTTCGATTTCAACTCATTCATTCACACTTGTTATATAGTACTATGGTACCTTGACTCCCATTATCATTATCGATGGGTTGTCTCACATTTATTAACAATATACCTCAATGACCGAAAATCAAACGATGTCTCACTCTGTTTGAATTCAATTCATTTATTCAAATAGTGTAGACTTGTACCACGACAGATCATAGTGAAGACTTCAGGTGAAGTATGAGTACCACATCTTTTGTGCTCCTTTCTTACTCATATGGTGCCACCTCATAGACTGATCCAGATTATTTTTGACATGAAATGAGAGTAGAGATATAATAAATAAATGTACAAAGATATATTAGATATCCAATAATATAACATATATTTATCAGAGATATAACCATAAACACAAAGATACAATAAAACACAATTTATATTAATGAGCAAAATGTACAAAACTGTAGAAATACAGAGTGAAAGACTGCCAAAATGGTGTAAAATTATATTTGAGAAGAGATGTGATAAATACTCACATCCGGAAGAATATGATGGTTACAATGAGGCTTTATAGGCCTTTTTAACATAAATAAAATAAAAACCCTAACCCAGAAGATGAAAAGCCAACAGTTTTGTGGACCCCATTTTGGGTAGTTTGGTGTATCAACTTCTTGGGGTGTAACTTTGGCATACGATCTCCATTTGGGGTGCATGATAGCTCATTGGAAATTTATTGACGAGGAGCTTCATTTTGGGGGCTCAATCAGAGCCTTTGGGTATCATTGAGGTGTCCGATCATGAAAAATCATTGTTTAAGCCCTCAAAATGGCCCTGGAAATTTAGGAACCAAAAAGCTGCTAAAAATAGTAAGTTTCCAACAAACTGTTTTAAGCTAGTTGGAAGAGGTGGATGGCCACCGATATCCACCTGGATCATATACTAGTACTCATAGAGGATCAACTTGTTCATTTATTTTTTCCCAGTTATCCTATGTTATTGATTTTGAGGCATAGCTCCATTGTGTATCTCTTCGTGTCTATGATCTACTTTGACATGGATCCATTGTGTATTCTCCATGGGCATGCTTGTTACTTCATTTATATCACATGGATCGATTGTGTACTGTTCATGGTCATGGACAATAGCTATATTTTATATATCCCATGGATCTGCAATATACTTGCTTTGGCGACCATGCTTACATCAGTCCTCAACATTGGTATGCCCGACTTGGGAAACAAAAATATTGCTTGATCTTAGTTGACAATTATTGTTTTTGGATCATTTTTTTGGGAACCTCCATGGATACTTAGCTGCATCCTCTCCTCTCAGATTTCATAATGTATTTCAACCATCATTTTTCCCTTTTGACCTCACACATTAGGGGGCATCTGTTATAGAAAAAAATGCCACACCTATGCATTTGTGTGATAGATCTACCCTTTCCCAATTCTTGCTAGAATTTTACCCCAAAATACCTCTAAAAAATCATTTAAAAAAAATTCCTTAAGAGCATATCCTCAGGTTTTACTAGTGCAACACGTAGACATCCAGGACTTTCCACACTACAACCTATGGATTCCCTCAAAATTTGTGAGAAATGAAATAATTCTGTGTTTTTAGGTAGGTTTTTCAATTGGGCTCGTTTCACAATGACCCTTGCTCGTACTCAACATAATTCAACTCCCCAAACCTATTTGGGAAGATATAAAACAATCATGTAGGGATAAGGAGAGGTCAAGTCCTTTTATGCAAAGTTATGCTGCCAACATCTAGCAAGCCTCCCTTCCCTATAATTCTATGAGCAACATGCCCTGCAGTATGGAAACTCCTTTTCCAACACTTTTTTCTCATGTTATGTGACTATAGGGTGTCTCCTTATCCCTATATGATTCATTGAAGGAATATTACATTGGTTGAGTTGATGTTTAAGGATTCCTAGAGGAACCTAGACAGTTGGCTTCAAGACAGTGCCTAAAGGCTAGACAGGGTTGTAACTTACCTTTTCCACTTGCTGATAATAAACGAGTTTGTTTTCCCTCAGATTTTGTTTTCAATGTATGTTTATCTTTATGCTTACTTTGAATATGACATATAATATGAACATGATTTTGATTGCATAACTAATTTTGTTGTAGCCCTTATTTTGTATCTATATTACAGGATGGTTCTAGTAGAATATCAAGATCTCTTCAAAGAATTGGAGTGGGGATTGACATCAGACGGGAGAACAAGGTGCACATTCTTTTCTCCACTCTCTCCCTACTTCCTCGTAGTTTAAGTAGTTATTTTCTTTAGCTTTTATGTTATTTTCATTGAGGGGATATTGTTGTCTCTTCCACTTAGTATTTCTCCATTGTGATCCAGACCCAAGATCACAGGGGAAAAATCCCTTAATCACTAATATCCATAAGACTTAGTTTTTCATAACAGAATTGGTGAATCCACTAGGGATTCTCCCTTTTTGGGTCATTAGGGGTACTTTTGGTTACATTTCTCTTGAAGCTTTCTCTGTTTTTTGAATCTTGGTTTAGCATTCTCTTCATTTCCCTTATCCTTCCCGATTCTTCCAAGCCCTCCTCCCTAAAATTTGATGGGTTTTTATTGGGTGTACATGAGTTTACTTGAGTACAATCATGACTTTCCTTGAACACGGTTGCGTACATACACTACTTGTCTGAAATACAATCGTGTACATGTTTTGGGAGTGATTTTTTCTCTCTTTCTCATATTTCTGGAAATTTGGGGTGGTGGCATAAGGTCTTTCTAGGTCTTGGGAGTCTTTAGGGATATATTTTTAGTTTCAAAAATGATTTCTATTGTTCTGAGTCATTCTTGGATTTGCTCTTTGTTTTCAATTATTTTTTGGCTCTGTTTTGATTTCTCTATTGCGTTTTGTGTTTTGGGTTTTTTGAACTAATTTTCTATTCTTTTATAAGTGTATACACACTTTCCCTTCACAATAGTCACGTACATACACTACTGTTACATGGGCAAAGTTGCGTACATACACACCCCATAGAAGAAAAAGTCACATACATACACGCCCTATAGGAGGAAAATCCACATACATAACTTGTACATGCTCCCTAGAATGATATAGTGTACGTACATTATCTTATATACATAACTTACAGTGGACACAGTCGCGTACACCTAAAACAAAGTGACTTTTTTTCTTTTTTTTCATCCTTTTTTATGCTCCGTTTTAGTTAGTTTGGGGCTTGTTTTTAGGGAGTTTGGTCCCAAAACATTTTGTGGTATATAGGAGGTTGGTAAGGCCTTAAATTTGAATGGAAATTTTTTTTTTTTTATCCATATTTATCTCCCTTTTATCCCTTGGATTGCATGACTATAAGACTAGTCTTGTTCTCAGGATCTCAGTTTCGTGGTCGTTATTGTGGTCATTTTTGAAACTTGAGTTTGTATTTGAGTTCAAAACTTTTTTTTTGTGCTTTCCTTGGTTTTTCAAACAAAAAACAACAAAAAATGTTTCTTTTAGCATCTTTTGTTAGTTTTTTCATTGGTAGAAAGAAGAAAAGAAAATGAAAAAACCCTAGTTTGCTGCTAGTTAGGTTTCTTTCTTTCTGTTGCATTGTTTTTCTTTATATTTGAAAAAGAAAAATAAATTTTCATAGGATTTTGTTTTCTTCTCATATTGAAAGCATTAAAAAAAGAAAAGCATCAAAGAACATCATTTTAATTTATTCTTTTTCTTTTCTCAAAAGGTTGCATCGTGCATTTTGTATCAAAAAGAGAAAAGATTGCTTTTCAAGGTTTGAAATTTTGTTCATGCATTTTTCTTTTTTGAAACTTGTTTTCATTAATAAAGAATTAGTGTAAAGTTTTATTTTCCAATATTCTTATAAGTTTCATTTTTTCAAGAGTTTCAAACAATATCAATTTCACTTCCATATCCTTTGAATAAAAACAACCAATAAAATGAACAATTAACTTAAAATTTACTAGACTTTGTTTCTAGGGTTTTGTTGTGGCAAACAACAACCCCCTTATTTTATTCTATGGTTGATTGAAAATTAGGGTCCATTTTGATTTTTATGTGATTTTTCCTTTTATCTTTGTTTGAGTTTTTCTTATGTGGCTGGTTTGTTTATGAAATGGATTGGTTTCTACTAGACATTACTATATCACAACAACTTGGTTAATTATTGGAAGTAGTTTTAGTGTGAAATCCTCATATTCACATTGATTTGAAACATGATTATAAGGAGTATTTTTACATCATTCAGTAATTAAAAAATGATTCTAAAATATGATTTGGCTGTTGGAAGATTGGTTGTTGTTATTGATGTCAACCCTAGTCATGGGTTTTGGACCGCAAGATTGATGAAGGTATTTGGACATTAAGGAAAATGCACATGCAGATACAACACCCATGGATGGATATTATACATCATTTTGTTTCTGGTGGTATGTGGCACATCAT